>JAEQBH010003520.1:0-267291 GCA_016808115.1 Tetrastigma voinierianum
GTCTCCTTTAAATGTTATGATGCATTAACTAAGTTTGCCGACCAGGAAAATCTAAAATGCATGAAATGATGTCCTAACACCACCGTGCACGTACGAAATACCTCTGACCGGTATGCTTGCTTAAAACTAGGGATTTTCGTTGGGCTGTTTATAGCTCTCTTTCGCACTTGCTTGAAACATGGTTTAACAGTTCAAAACCATTGTTTGCTTGAAATATGGTTTGATAATTCAAAACCATTGCTTGCTTACTAAAACTCATTGCTTGCTTGCTTTAAAATATGGTTTATAATTAAAACCATTAAATACCAGCGTAAAACAGTTTATAATAATACACTAGTATTTGAAAAATAGGACACTCACCTTTTTGTTTACCAAAACTTGAGCATGGCTCTAACTTTCCCTTCGCTTTAGCCTACACACTCAAGCGAATACGGCGAAAATGTCGCTGCGTATAGCGTAAAACTTACGCGTACTTACCATACAAGTCACTTTAGGGTCACAACATTCCATATAAAAAAAAGCCCAAATGAACAATTTACCCTTGGCTTAAAAGCCCTAACCGCCACTCATTGGCAATTTTCCTTGATGCTCTCCGGACTTCTTACCCAAAAATTATTCAAACAGTCTTCAAAAATTGTAGGCTCTCAGGATCAGTCCTTTATATATCAACTATCTCTTTAAATTTTCAATTTAAAATTCCTTCTCTAGACCTCAACCCATAACCTGATTACAGCATTTTTTGATGCCAAATTGGTTAGCTCATGAATCACCCTATTTGTTATCATGATTTAAGGGTCTTAACTCCATAAATTGAAAATGGTTTATTCACTCATTTGAATCTATGGTTCTAAGGTTTCTTCTCCAATTGGACGACCCAATTTGGATTAACAAAACTCAAATTATTGTATTTTACATCTAGATTACTCAATTTGAAGAAACGAGAATCTGTAGCATGCTTTCAGAACTTTGCAGAAAATTTTATGGGCACTTTGGGGTTACAATTTATAGACTTTTAGCTAAATGTATTCTCTAAAGTCTATTTGCAAATTTTGATCACTTAATTTGGATGAGTGAGGGAAACTCCACTTATGGCCAAAACACCACAACACTACCCAAAACGAGCACAACCGAGTGAGCTACACGAGCTCACCTTCCGATCCGTATTTGGGAGCCTTAGAGCTACAATTTGCTTTGGTCCCATATATAAATTTGTAGCCCCTATCTCTTATGGTTGTTACCAATTGAAATCAATTCATTTGGATGATTCCTGGCATATCTACAAGCCAAAACAAGGGTTTACAAAATTTTGACAGCATTTGCCAAAACCCGACATTATCCTTGTTACAACCATTCCTCAAGCCAGCATGGAATTTACCCAAATCAACTCCACCACACTGTGACAGTGGTTTAGGCACCTCTTATAACCAACCCACAGGTAAAAATCCCAGAATTCATGCAAAGTCCACCAATCCATACCAAAATCCAAAATACACAAGATTCCATGGAAAACATACTAATTCTTCTCCTTCCTCTTCTTCCTCTTCTTCTTCTCTTCCTTCTCTTCTTCTCCCTTTTCTTCTCCCAACCGTGGAGCCTTAAGTGTGAGACCAAAAAATGAGATTTGTTTGTCTCACCCCTCTTTTATATTAACAACTTTCCTTCAATTACAAGTTGGTCCTCAAACTACATCTTATTTGTACCATAAATTTGCTATTTCTAAAATAGCATACAATCTTCTTTATTATGACCTTCATCGCACGGCAAATTACAAATTTACCCTTATTCTAGTACAAAATTCCGGGTCCAATCAATTTATCATTTCACAATTTCATCCTTAAAAACTACTTCCAAAAAATATTACAATGGCACTTAAATAATTAAGAAAATCTTTTGGTACACATATGCACCCCTACGGTTACACGTACCGTACACCCTCTCAGGACGGGGAGTTACAGAGGTGCACATGCATCAATATCATTAATAAAATAGACAGGCTAATACTCGAAAATGCTCAAATCCATAGATGAAAAAGCAAGTATACCATCTGAATGAGAGACAAATCCCGAAAAAAATATCAAAAGAAAGTGGTGGGCTCACAGAATTGGACTCTCCCACGACATGTCCTAAAATATCAAGAGATGCAATATCAATAATAACATCATCCATAATCGCATCAGCAGTTGGAGCAGGAGAAGCATCCTCATCATATCTCAAAGCAAGCACACAAAAATCACTAAGTGCATAATCTGGCTCAGGCTAACTAATGACCATATGGAGTAGCTCCTCAACATAATCATCAGACGACATAACCCCATGAATACCCTCATAATCAACTATCTTGTCCAGAAAGCACAAAGTGAACACACTAGATCGCCCAAGGGAAGGAGGAAGCGTCAAGGTAGTAAGAGTAATCTCGAGGCCCCACCAGCAGAAGTTGTGAAAAAAAGTTGATGCGACTCGGCTTATGTTTCCGGATATCAGCCAAATATCATTGATCCATTGAGATCATACATGTTTGTAACCTAACCATGCTTGATCAACCTAAAACTGGGGCAGACATGATAGTCAAATGGAATGTGATGGGGGTGAGATCGACCCTCTCACAGTGCGAGTTGTGCCTGCATGAAAATGCGCCTCTAAGTCTGAATCCCACGAAACGAAAGGGTGGGTCGTAGTCACAAGCAGTGATCGCGTCTTTATGACCATCGCTGGCCATGCTAAGCCAGGCTTGGACATGTACGGCGTACTCCCCCGTCATGTCCAAGCGATCGGTACGCTATTACGATCAAATGACATGGTCTCCCAAATCTACAACAAATCCCACAGCCCACCACAAGTATGTACATAAATAAAGTGAATCTTGTCATAAGCAAATCATCACTCCATTGGCTAATCTCAATCTTGGCTCGAAGTCAAATGTGTCCCTCTTATAGACGAATAGTGATCTCGACCATCATGAATGAACTTCACCTTCAAATGAAGGGAAGATGGGATATACCAACATTGTGAATCCATGGGCGGCTGAGAGTAGGTTAAAGGATATAAGGATCCTGAAACCTGAAATAAGTAAGAAAACATTTGGTCAGTCATGACTCGAGGAGTGATGCATCCTCTCTGTAAGTCTTGTGTAAGCTCCCACTTTGTCTGTGTAGTTGGCTCAAAACCGGTGGGCCCATATCTAAAGTTATAGTAGTGGCAAGTGAGACAAACATTTAGGGTAGATCCATTGTCGAGAGGATATGGAACATAGTAGCCAAACGTAGTGATATCGCAGTCAGTATGGTCTATTCCTCACGAGGTAAGTCATCCTCATAGAAAGCGATGCAGCGGCTCGACTAGGCGCGAGCATGTATAAGGCCTTTTTAGCGATGTGTGGTCGTGTCGACTCACAATTTGACTCAGAAGCCACGATCAAAGTCTCTCCCCATGGGTGGTAGAGGAAGCTAACGAGCTCGAATAGAGATATGAGCTTGTGTGCTATGGCTACTTGAGAATCTCATCATCACTACTCTTATTGTCTCGTACCACAGAAGTATCGGGATCATAGGCCAAGATGGAATTGGAGGTTGTTGTCAGCCACCTACCTCCTCGATAACATACTAAATCTTTGATGTATCAACTGCCGGTGTGGAGTAAGAATAAAAGGAGTCTGAACACTATAACATAGAAAAGTCACTAGCCTTGGTGTGGGGATCCAAACTGGAGTGATGCTCTACATCGAAACGACATGTGCGTGAATCTGCTGGCTCAGAAACACCTCACGAACCCCATCATTGCCATAACCATCATCAAATACTATGAACAAGATCCACTTAATCATCCCACGTGGCCCGGCATATGGATGCGATCATCAGACTCAACAAAATCAATAGAATGAATACCTCCCGTTGGAGGAGGAACCGCATGTGTAGAATAAGTCGGAAGGGGGTTAGAACTAACGCTAGGTTGTCCCAACTGCACAATACCCTAATCGATCGAGTCTGAGCTGACATGTCTCAAAATGGTGCAACGATCGTAGTATGTCCGAGGCATGATGATAGGCCTGATGTAGGTCCATCGAAAATGAGGGTGAGACTGACCCTGATGTGGCCTCGGTGCTAATGGATTGAGTAATCCAGCGGTTATCAGTAATACGTAAGGCCCTTGAGCATGCCTAGTAGTGTAAAGTGTGAAATTTGTCACGAGGTACCTTTGTGTAAAGCCCATAGGCGCTCGAGGAATTTTAAGATGAGTATTAGGTGGTCTCCACGACCTGTGCGGCGTAAGCGGGTGTGGTGGGTGTATGGAGTTGGTAGCAAGCGATTGAACCTATATGGTCATCTTTTGACCGAACTCATGCATAAGAGGCATCGTGCGGTGAATAGATGCATAGTGAGGCACAGGTGCCCCACATGCGCATGAGCGATGAAATACATCTCTTCCCAAAAATACCCTGGGAATTTTATAATAAAAATTATTATATATTACGGGTATAAATTGAGCACGACTTGGGTATTTTAAAATTATTAAATGAATATTGGATAAATGATTATATGGATAAGAGCGAATGCAAATATAATATACTAAATGAGAATTGATTACACGGAAATTTGCAGTGAAAAATGTGGATTTGAAAATGAAAAATGAGGACCTAAGTCAATTGTAAACAAGTTTATATGTCTAGTGTAAATATAGAGTTTAAGTCTGGAAATAGGAATAAGTGTGAGCTAGATTGCCATTTGGGAGGCTTGCAAAAATGCATTTGTAGCCAAAAACGGGCCCACCTTGACCCACGAGGAGAGAGAGGAGGGGAGAGGGGGAGAAATGAGATATTTAAAAACCAAATAATAGAAAAATGAGAAATGAGAATAGGGTGGAAGGCGAACCTTGGCTTTGCCAATAGTTAAAAAGACTAAAGTGGTCTTTAGGGAGCTCATTCTTGAGCAATCACATTTTGAGGGAAGTGAGAAGAGAAGAGCTAGGGTTGAGGAATATCAGATTTTGGTGGGAGATCATCCCCATTTTTGGTCTCAGTGATCAAAGGGAAGAAGGGAGCTAAGCATAGGGTTCGAGAGATTTGGTAGAAATAAACCCGAACCCTTTGTTCTTGTGTTTGAGTTGGGAAAACCCAAATGTGGATAAAAATAGTTTTTGTTTGGTTGTAAATGAGTTTTGGGATTGTGTCGAAGTTGTTTTATTGTTATTGGTTGGGATTGGTTTGGATTGGTTTTGTGTGATGTTTGTAAAGGGAAAATGTTGAGTTTTCAAAAATGTTTATCTTAAATTTTGTAAAAACCTATATTCTTGTTTGGCTATAGATTAAGTTATAATCATCAAAATGAAGTGATTATAATTGTTAAGAACCATGAGTAGAGACTACAAATTTATAGAGAGACCGGAGCAAGTGTGGCTCAGAGCAGAAATACAGGATTAAAGGTGAGCTCGGGTAGCTGTTTGGTTATCTCTGTTTGGATATTGTTATAGTGTTTTGGCCATAATTTGAGTTTCACTCATCAAATTAAACTGATTCAAAATTATAAGGTAAAATAGACTTCTAGGGGAATAATTTAATTGGAAGGAAGTACTTAAGCAAATTGTTACCTAAAGTGCTAAATTTTCAAGTGGAGATATGTGTAAAAACGATTACGATTACCTTTGCAATTGAATTAGTTTGGATGTAAAATGGAATAACTTGGAGTTACATTTGATCAGGTGGATGATTCAATTGGAGAAGAAACCTTAGAACCATAGATTGAATGAGTAGAAGGTACCATTACTAATTTATGGAGTTAGACTCCTGAAATGGAGAGAAAAAACGGTTAGTAGCAAGGTAGTGAGCATGGAAGCCAGTTTGGCATAAAGATGTCATAACTTGTAATTTGGTGATCAAATGAGATGATTCAAATTCTAATAAAAATAGACTCACGGAGATATAATTTTTGTGGAGGATATGTGCAATGTGGCTCGGTGTCCCAGAAAATTTGGAGAGTGAGGGTGTCTTGGGTAGACATCAGCCACAACCAAAATCTAGGATGCCGCAAAATGATTTTGCTTTGGTTATTCTTTGATTATGAAATATGTGTGATGGATTAGGGTGCGGGAAGAAGTCAGGAATTTGAGTCGGTCAGAGACGGGAATTAAGGGCGACAATCTTTGGTTTATTAAATCTTTTCTATTTCAAATATTGGTTTGTTCTCCATATCTCTAACCTCATTTCAAGCATTGTTTATGAAATGTTTATTTATGAAAGCTACATATTGATTTGAACTGATTGGTTGTGAAAGTTTGTCAAATATTTGCATGTATGCATTATTTGAACTATAAATGAAAACGATATGTTTGTTCTATATTTGCCACATTAACATTTCAAGATTTGAAATGTTTGTTCTAAATGTTTTAGAAAAGCATATCAGTTTGTTTTTATTGATTTGAGACAGTTGATTTGCATATGAAAATTTCATGATTATTGAAAATGAATGGTTTGTACAAACATACATATTATACCGTATTTTGCTATGAGTGATTTGAAAGCCCTTAATAGAATGATTAACCTTTAATTCGCATAAAGGATATATTGGTATACCAATAGGGGTGGTCGCGATGTGCAAGCAGATGTATTGATGTCCTCCGTCAAGTAACCCGGCGAGACGGTATCGGTAGTGTTCCGCAGTGTTTTTAATAACCGGTCCAATGACCAGTGAGTAAGTGTTATCAAACAAATCTTTTATCTGACACACGGCGATGGATCGATGCGGTGGTCGATATATATCTAAAACGCGGTTAAATTGGTTAAGGGCATAGCGAAATAGCTTTGAGATTTTTGACATGTTGGAATTGAAATGCATGATTGCAAATTGAAATGATAAAGAAGATTATGAAATTCATGATTTGTGCTTTGAATGATTTATTGCATAAAGAAAAGTGCATATTTGAAATAGTGATAGGCCTTAAATGGATGTATATGACATAAAATATATGTATTGTATTTGCATGGATCATTAAAAGATTCAAAAGCATTGTTTATAATTTTTTTTTTTTTTTTTGCATGATTTGACAAGCTGAAATGGAAGAAAAGCGTATAGAGCCATTAAGCATGAAAGTGCTTAGGCGTGTTACGATGCGCGGGTAGGAGTGATATATAGTGATCGAGCGGATCGAGATCGAGAACGTCAGTCGTAAAGAAGGAATTGCGGGTATGCTCCAGACTTGGCACATTCATGTCATGTTTTCTTTTTTGAACTTTGATATTTTGTAAAAACATTTGAACTCTGAATATCTATTTTGTAAACCATTTTGAAAAGGCATAGAATGCCTCATTGTAAATGCATTTTGTTAAATGTAAATGTTTATGGGCTTTCCCTAAATTGAAATCGCTTCCACAAAGATTTGAGAATGAAATGTATTTGATAAACGGATTTAGTTAATGGCTTCGGCCGGGCGTCCCCGGGGTTTCAGTTCAGATCCGCCAATTGGGTCGGGCCTGGTTCGGGGGTTGCCACATCCTACCTCCCCTAGTCTATATGATCCAGATGGCTTCTTCCCCTTACTATCAAAAAAGGAAGAATCCGACCATAAACCGCGCACCATACCGTCCTCAATACCATACAATGCCTCTATCAAAGCTCTGTAATCCATAATCGATACCCCCATAAGATGTCTAGTAAGATAATACAGGTTTAAACTCCTCATGATCATGCTAATCCGCTCTCATCACGGATGAATGTCTATTTGAATAACCTTCCTCCCTTCAACTGAGATGAATGATGGCAATCCTACGAGCCCCCGCCTTACGGCCTCAAGCCTCTCCTAGTGACATCTATGACAGTGCTGAAAGAGAACTATTGGATAAACTCATGGGCAAGATCCTCCCAAGTCCGTCGCGCGGAAGACCCAAGGTGGAAAACCAAATGGCGCAACACTACCGCTGACAAAGGGAACAACATTATCAAATGACCCTTATCCAAACCCATGCCCCTCATCAACTCGGGATCAGATATCCTCAAACGAGATATGGGCATCCTCCGTCTCGTATACCGCCTCCATGTCAAACATCCGAAATTTAGGGCAAAGAATGGGGTCATGTGTGTACTATCAAACTGGCCCCACACATTCATACCCTCTCAGAATCCCCAATTGTCTAAGCATCCGCTCTACTCTTATGCTGGCCATCGTGGCACCAATGGTTTGAACTCGGAAACAATCGTGATGTGGCGGATCACCAGATAAATTCTAATGACAAAAGGAGTGCCATGAGGGACAGTGGCTGGCTTATCCGAACCATCGACGGGATAAGTGGGAGGTGGTGCACCTTGCTGCAAACTACATCCTCCTATGCTGAAATATGTGGGGTCTACTGTCTATCAATCCTCTGACTGAGGCCATGTATTGTATCTTGAAGCGCGGTAATAGCCGTAGCAATCTACTCAATAACCGCTACATGTGGATCCATATATATATGATATGATGTACGTACTAATCTACCCTCAACTCTAACCCACAAAGATGGTATTAATCTGTGTCAGTGAATCCTAAAAGTGTAACCGATACAAATAAGATGGAGTCTAAGCCAAACCGAAATGAATGCTACTATAATGAAACTGAAATAGGCAATCCATCACCATCACTATGCATAAAACCACCCCACCGAAACCCAATACTCTGATCAATCTCTATATACCCTTGAGAGGAAACCAAAATGGAGATTCTGGATCCACAACACAACTAAACTGACTTCTAGAGGCTCGCCAAATGCAATCTAATGCCAGAGGATGAGTTCTAATTAGTAGGATCTAAACTCAACCTAGAAGGTCAATGGTGGCTCTAAAAAGACAAGGGTGAGTCTTAAAGGGGGCCCCTGGGCCAAAGCCACACTTCTAGCAACGATACGCAACCTCCTACACGTCTCCAAAGAGACGGGGCGCTTCCATGCAAGGTGGTCATAACCTCCACACATGCACTTCCTTGACATCCCAAGGGCGGCCTATGGTAAAGGCTCTCACTATTCTCAACACTCAGGGATAAAGGGGGCCCCTAGCAAAAGCTATCGTACCCTCCAATGATACGCAACCTCCTACACATCTCCAAAAGAGATCGGGCGCCTTCCATGCAAGGTGGTCATAACCTCCACACATGCACTTCCTCGACATCCCAAGGGGCGGCATATGGTAAAGGCTCTCATTACTCTCAACACTCAGCATAAACCACATGATAAGAACGTGGTGGGTGCATCTGAAGAACCCTGAATGACATCTAAAACAAAAAAAGGCACATCGATCATACAAGTATCCAAAAATATAGTTATGGGCTATGCAAGCCTTCAAAGATCAAACTCTTCAGCATCTATATGTCGGCCACTTCCAAAATGCTCCAAAACATGGATATGGCCCATAACTAGACCTTACTCCTAATCACTAGCTTGGTTGAAGGGCAAGCAAGGAGCAGCAAGTCTCCTACCAAACACGAAAGCAAGAGACACAAAGTCGATCGAGACTAGAGGTTTGGAGATAAGGGGATACATGTGCTCCCCACATAGACATGCGACAAGCAATCATGTAGGGAAAAAGTAGTCATGCAACAAACAATCATGCAAAGCGCAGTATATCATTCATATCTACACATAATATAAGTAGGAGTATAAGATGAGCAGGGTGAACATATAATGAAACAACATGTTAAAAGAGGTGATCAAGATGAATATACAATGGAGAGAGAATCAACATGTCAAAGCAAATGATAATTAATCAATCAAATGTACATGTGTCAGATGAGTAGAGTAACTCACAACAAGGAGGAATCAACATGTTCGATAAAATAAAATACCCAACCAATATAATCAACTAGATCATGACAAATGAAGTATGCAAAAATAAGAGTCTACATGTAAAGAATGAGATAAAATATTATATAGTAAGAGGAAGTCAACATGGTATGAGAGAATAAATACAAAACAATCAACACGTCAAAGTCAATGGACTATACAATAATAATAAAATAATAGGTGTCCAGGTGAATAGAATGAGCAAACCACAAGAAGCAAGTGACACAATGGTAGTACCGAATACCAGTTGAGGGAGTGTATCTTGCTCTGATTTCTAGGATGCCCTCTGCGTGACACAGAGTTGGAGATTCCTGAGAGCTGAGAACATTCACTTATGAGTATGCTAGACTATCATTGATGAACTGGTCAACAAAGTTCATTTTGATAAATCCCATTCGGCCATAATTTAAAGTTGAGGGGAGTATTTAACAATATAAATAGTCAGAGAGTTCACCTCAATCTAAAGGGAAGCTCCCAACCCTGTGTTAGCTTAGATCTAATCAAGGGAAAAGGACAAACCGATAGATCTTGAGGATGAGCCACTAATTGAGTTGTAGAAATTTTGCAAGAATCCTGAGAAGGAAAGCAAAAGATCTATAGTCATCAAGAAATGGGTGTGAAGTATTGAGAAAGAAAAATGCCCAGATCTTGTAAGAGAATCAGAAATACAGGTAGCTGGTTTGATCTTGTCTTCGAGAGAAGCAAGGCTTCAACTGGCTGAATATGGAGAAACTAACTAAGTAATATTTAGGCAATTCGGACAAATCCAGATCCATACATAAACAGCAGTGCATTTTCATAGGAATTGACTGTTTAATCAGAATTTTTGATAGTTTTCAAGCTTTCTCACAGGAAAAGATTAGGTCCAAAGAATTTGTTCTTTATATTTTTGCTGTTTTCATGTTATTCTCGCTTCTATTTTTAGTTAATAGTCTAGGATCTTTAATTTTCTAGGATAAAACTTTCACTATTAGTCCTTAGTCCAAATAGCATAGGAATTTCGCAGGTCAGTAGCTGATCTCTAATTCTTATCAATCTCTGTGGGAATGATACCTGGACTTACATTCAGATTTTACTACTTGTATGACCTGTGCACTTGCAGTGTCATAGACTAGACCCATTTTTTTAAAATCCTGAACATTAAGAAAGAATTATTTAATCAAGCAAATTTATCCAAAGTTACATGGCTGCAAGAGAAATGTAAGGCTCTTGTAACTATGCGAATTTGAGGGGTTTTTAGTCTATATGGAAAAAGGCAAACAACAGCGTGCGCGCAGCTGGTCCAAATGTGTGTACACATACTGACCTAGTCTTGACTCGCACCGCTTTTTGACATCGTTTTAGACACTGTTCATGAACACTATTCATGAGCACTGTTCACGAGGTTTTCAAAAATAAATAAATAAATAAATCAAATCAAATCAAATCAAATTTTTTGAAATAAAATAAAATAAATATTTTTTGTTGAATATGATTTAATATATGAACTTATTGTCTTGCATTACATATGAATGCATGGACGTTGTGTATGAAATAAAATATTCTTTTAGTATGTAAATAGTGTCTCGAGGCTGTGTTTACACCTTAGAGATACTGCATTGAATCTTAACTTGCCATTTGACATATGTAGATGGCTAGTAGAGGGCGAGGATGTAGAGGTCGTCCACGAAGTGCTAGCCAAGCACCACCTCGCATTCGACCAGCCATTTCATTGCGCTTATGACAAGGGCCGCTGTGGATTGCACGTGCCAAGGCAAGAGTACCAGGAGGAGATGACATACGAGGCATCCAAGATATGGGTGTTAGTACTAGCATGGGCTGAAGATTCATCTTCTTCCAACCAAGGAAAGAAATGTAAGACTCGCTTCTCGACTCGACCCAAAGACAGGCCAAGGTTATCGGACCAAGGCCGTGGATGGGGCATTTAGTCGCGTAAGGTGGGATATGTTATTTACAGTATTGTACCTGACACTTTTGACTAGATCAGCCACAGAGGCAAGAATTCTAAGGTTATGGGACACCTCAGTTCTAATCATCAGTGAAATGAGTTAGGGTTGCCAGTCAGGATGGGCAGATGGTGTGCTACCATTGCCAGCAACCCGGACATATGAGGAGGGATTGCCCCCAAAGACAGGGATCCTAAGGTTTTGGGTCAAAGCAGTCCTAGTCAGCGGTAGGATAGGAGAGGACATGCTGCCTTCCACCCCCATTTAGTATGGGCCGGGAACCAAAAAGACACTCCAAGGTGTCGCACTAGCACCTACTACTACTATCACATAGGCCGTATACGAGCGTAGGTCGGGTCGACTACTGTGGATTTGTGGTGGGCCGAGAGTTCGGTCAGTCAAGTGTGTACGACGGTTACCTACTGTCACGGCCAGATATGAGGCGAGATTGTCCTAGGTGCAGGTCTCAAGGTACCGCTACCGAGCATCCGCACAATCGATATGTAGGTACGCTTTCTACTTTTGCACTTGTTGACTAGAGTAGCGTTTAAATTGGATGCATCATATTCATTTATTAATGCATCTTGTGTGACAGAATTGGGCTTAGAGGTTGAGGCCTTTAGAGAAATTGGGTGTGGATGTTCTTCCCTAAGATGTGGGGTGAGAGTTGACCTGATAGGTCGGGATTGTGGTTAGAGATCTTAGAGATTCCGCTCATGTGGTGGACCCCTGGGGTGGATCGATCGAAGTCGAGTGTGGGTGCACTGCACATCAAGGCCGAAATGGGTGTGGGTGCACTAAGATGGTCATTCAACACCTTGGTGAGTGTGGGTTGAGTTTGTCTTTGGGACTACTTCCAATGAAGACTCATAGTTCAAATCAGAAATGAAGTTATAATTAATGTGTTGACAAAGAAAGGCAAATAAGTAATCCCCTGTGAAAAAGCCTGGAGTTAGGGTAAAGGAGACCCTTGGTAGCATCCGAAAGGTCCTATGTGGGTGTGGAGAGACGGAGATATCCCGACTTCTGTAGGGCAAGAGACCCGCGCGTAAACCGAAATTTTCGTGGTGGGTATAAGAGACCCTGTGAGATATCCCGACTTTTGTGTGGGTGTAAGAGACCCGTGGAGAAATCCCCAAATTTCGTGTGGATGGGGTGAGACCCTTGGAGATATTACTTCAAATTTCTATGTGGGTGTAAGAGACTCGGGGAGCTATCTCGAATTTTTGTGTGGGTGTAAGAGACCCGTGGAGAAATCCAAATTTCTATATTACGGTGGTGAGACCCCATGTCCCAGCTCCTCAGTAAAAGAAGAAACCAGAGATATCCCGAATTTCGTAGGGTGTGCAGAGACCCGTGGAGAAATCCGAAATTTCTATGTGGGTAAGAGACCGAGATATCCCGACTTCAGGTGTAAGAGACGCTGGGAGATATCCCGACTTCGTGGTGGGTGTAAGAGAACTGCAGGAGAGATCCCACTGTGGGTGTAAGAGACTCCTGGGAGATATCCCTAATTTCGTGTGGGTGTAAGAGACCGGGAGCTATCCCTTAATTTCGTGGTGTGGGTGTAAGAGACCCGTGGAGAACCAAATTTCTCAGCAGGGGTAAGACCTTGCTAGATATTCCGACTCTATGTGGGTAAGAGACCCGTGGAGTTATCCGAAATTTCGTGTGGGTAAGAGACCTGTGGAGATATTAGAAATTTATGTGTGGGTGTCAGAGACCCGTGGAGATATCCGAAATTTTTGTGTGGATGTAAGAGGCTCGCAGTGTAGGCCGAAAGGTTCGCTTGTTCGAGAGAAAACACGGCCATGGCTATCACGTAGACTTAGAGTCGAGTGATGTGAGCTGGCAAGTGACTTGAAATGAAACACACGCCATGGTTAATACGTGACTTAGAGTTGAGGATAGGAGTCGGAGGACTCCAGATTTACACCCATTGGAAATTGCATTGGGTGTTGGTGAGCCAAGAATGGCTTGATATATGGATGTCATTCCATGATATGGATTAGGGGTGACGACCTACTGGGTTGTCGCTGATCGTGACTTTGGGAAGGTCAACGCTTGCACACCAAGTGGGCTGTGTAGGGTTACATAGGGTACGTGGTTTAGCTGCTTAATACTTAAATGACTAGTTTACATACATGGTATAGTGCACATTGAGTCGATTGCGCACGGACATCGTCGAGCTCCAAAGGGTGCACTGGTGATGGTCATTCACCACTCGTGAGCCAAGTCGAGTTTGTCTTTGGGACTACATCCAATGAAGACTCATAATTTAAATCAAGAAATGAAGAGTAATTAATGTGTGTTGGACAAAGCAAGAAGGGGGCCGTTAATCCCCTCAGGTGAAAAAGCCTGGAGTTAGGGTGAAGGAGACTCGCGAGTAGTATCCGGGGTCCCTGTGGTGGGTGTGAGAGACCCGGGGAGATATCCCGAATTTCTGTGTGGGTGTAAGAGACCTAGGAAGATATCCCGAATTTCTGTATGGGTGTAAGAGACCCGTGGAGAAATCCGAAATTTCTGTGTGGGTATAAGAGACCCGGGAAGATATCCCGAATTTCTGTGTGGGTGTAAGAGACCCGTGGAGAAATCCGAAATTTCTGTGTGGATGTAAGAGACCTGGGGAGATATCTCGAATTTCTGTGTGGGTGTAAGAGACCCGGGGAGCTATCTCGAATTTCTGTATGGGTTTAAGAGACCCGTGGAGAAATCCAAAATTTCTATATGGGTGTAAGAGACCTGGGGAGATATCCTCAATTTCTATGTGGGTGTAAGAGACCCGGGGAGATATCCCGAATTTCTGTGTGGATGTAAGAGACCCGTGGAGAAATCCGAAATTTCTGTGTGGGTGTAAGAGACCCAGGGAGATATCTCGAATTTCTGTGTGAGTGTAAGAGACCCGTGGAGTTATCCCGAATTTCTGTGTGGGTGTAGAGACCAGAGAGAAACCAAATTTCGTGTGGGTGTGCAAGAGACCCGAGGAGATATTCAATTTCTCGTGTGGGTGTAAGAGACCCGTGGAGTTATCCAAATTTCTGTGCTGGTGTAAGAGACCTGTGGAGTTGTCCGAAATTTCTGTGTGGGTGTAAGAGACCCGTGGAGATATCGTAAATTTCCGCAGGGTGTAAGAGACCCGTGGAGATATCCGAAAGTTTTGTGGATGTAAGGGGCTCAAGTAGCAGGTGCTGAAAGGTTCTGCGTTCGAGAGAGAAAACACACGTCATGGCTATCATGTAGACTTAGATGGAGTGATAGGAGTCGGGAGTGACTCAAGACTTGGATACCCATTGGAAATTGTGAATGCGTTGGGTGAGCCAAGAATGGCTCGATATATGGATGTCATTCATGACATGGATTGTTGACGGCCCATCAATACGCCGACGCGACTTCTCGGTTACAAGATTTGAGACACCAAGCAAGTGGCCAGGGTAGGTTACATAGGTACGTGGTTTAGTCGTTTAATACTTAAATGACTAGTTTACATACATGGCATAGTGCACATTGCATATGCATGCGATTTGTTGTGATTGTACAGAATTTCGGGACGAAATTCTTTTTAAGGAAGGAAGAATGTAAAACCCGAGAAAATTCTAATTTTCTAAAAAATGGTAAAATGGTAATTTCGGTCAAAACCCGAAATTTTTCTAGATCTCGGATGATAAAACGGACTTCACCATTGAACGCCACAAATCTAGCTACCACGTCAATTTCGTCACTCGGATGCTTGAATTTCAATGCCGAAGAGGCACTGTGCATCGTGGTGTCAGAAACACTTATAAGAGAGATATGTGATGTGACAAAAGTCACCTATCACATACACCCACGACACGCTACGATTACGGTATATTAAATGAACGGGCTTAGATTAAGCTATGTGTCAAAAATCAAGTTAAAGGGATAAGATGGGAATTATTGAAATGTTAAATGAGTATAAGACAAAAAGTGAATAGCTTTCTTCTCCAAAAGAAAGAGCAAATCGTGCAGTAGGTGCTCGTTTGAGTTTTTAGAGAGAGAGAGAGAGAGAGGGCTTTTCCTCTAGATTTCCTGCCGACAGCCGGCTCGTCGGCCAAAAGCAAAAAGTCGCTCTACTAGAGAGGCTAATGCGTGGACACCGATTCGTGGAGTTCAACAACTCCAAGAAGTAGGATCTTTCCTACTAAAAGTTATTCCTTGCCAAGAGTCATGTGAATGGTTAAGGATATTCTTAGGGCTTGATTTAGTCAGATTTTCATCTCAAAACCTTTGAACCGATGTGTGAGAAAATTATTATCATGAATGCCGACCGAGGGTTTCACTGCTCACGATTTTGGTGTGAATTTTTATGATATTGAGTGATTTTAAAATGAATTACTATACTTAGTTAATTAGCCCATGTGGAGCTAATTTTGGTGTTATGGATTGTGAATTGAATAACATGAATTATGTTAATATATACATGAAAATATATTAGGCATGAATATCTGAATTGTGTGGAGAAATACATGTTAATGCATGAAAATTAAATGTGTTAATATGAGTGTTTGAATTCATATGAAATATAAGTGTGGAAGAGTCATTGGAATTAAAATGAATTGTCGATTAGCTCGTTTTAGCTAATTCCTTGATGTTATTGATGAGAATTAAATAACATGTGGGTATGTAAAATTGTTAATATACGCATAATCGATATATCGATACTGCGGGTTTGAAACTGCATAACGCGATTACTATGCGCACTAGCAACCTGTAAATTATGTATGAGTGCATGGCATGAAAGAAATGAAAACGATGTTTTTCTCGTATTGGCTTAGGCGTGCGTGAGGGAGTCGGTGAGGAATCAAGACACGGGATTAGGTATGTGAACATTCAAGTAGGATCATGTAATTGCTTGAGTGTGTGTTTATGTTGATCATTGTACGCGCACTTAGGCATGAGTAACCCAAGTGTGGGTAATTCATTAACTGAAAGTTACTGCCTACCCCGCTAAGGGAATATTATTTCGTATTGTGGAGCATTCCGAAGGCACTCATAAGATGCCGTTTTGCAAGAAGAAAGCCATGTGGCTTTGACATGGATTATATAAAATATGTATTAAATTCTTTACCTTAATATATGTTGTATTAAGAGTGATGTATCAACTCTGAACTATTGGTATATAGAAGTTGATGTAATTTTTTAATGAGTAGTGATGTATGGGCCCGCGGCCATTTTTACCATTTAATTGTATAGCTAACGCTGTCATGTTAATTGCCGGATAGGTTCCGTACCTCGGGTAGAGCTCCCCGCATTAAATGAGACTCGCCCCGATTTTCATGGAGTAGTGCTCCGTTACCCAACATCCATGAATATTCTCATGGGCTGACTCGGGTTGTCAACCCGACCTCGAAACGGGCTTCACAATATAAGTCTATATATATTGACAATATATCATGTATCGGCAAGGTTCAAAGCAAAATCAAGGACCCAAAATTGATCAATGGAAATATCACCAAAAACTCGAGAATATCGCCCATATATCGATCGTCAACCGAAAAATTGTGGATAAATCGGGTTTGATTCGTATGCAGGCATGAGGGGCAAAAGAGCCTAATGAACATAAAATCAGCTATATATCCTCGATCGGGCGATAAATCGCAACATAGCCTGATTCTTTTAAATCAACTCTTTTAAACCAACACCCCTTCAATTTTGGGATACGCACTTGTAAGTATTAAAAACCATTATATATATATATATATATATATATATATATATATATATATATATATATATATATATATATATATATATATATATTATCTCAAACTTCAATAATATCCTACAAATATATTTTTAAATATGGATAATCATTATATAATCAGTAATTAACTATATTTCCTGCCTTATATTTCTACTTTTTATATTATCGGTAATTAACTATAAGATATGAATATTAAAATAAATTATGCATCCATCACAATTATTTTATATTATTGAATGCATTTTAATTAAATAAATTGTGATTTTATTATTAAATATATCTTATTTATCTTAAAAATTATTATAATTTCACTTTAATTTTGTATATTTATCATTTTAATTTTTTGAAAATTTTGCATATTATTGAAATTTTGAAATATTAAAATGTGATTTTTTCTTCAAAAGCTATAAATATAAACAATAATAATAATAATAATAAGTTTCAACTATTTTATAAGTTAAAATTAAGGTAATAAAATAAATTATCATTATATTTTTTAATAATTTAATTACTTAACTAAATTTTTGCATATTTTATATTTATTTATTCTTAATATTAACCAAGATTACATGATATATATAGCATAAATTATATGATATAATTAAATATACTTGGATAAAGTAAATAATTATTTCATTCCCATTTTAAAAAAGTTATATTTATATATTTAAAATCTAAATATTAATATATTTTCGTTTAAAATCTAAGTATTTATCCTTCATTGTATACATTATATTTATAAAATAACTTTAATACAAGCTTTACTTATTTATAAGTTTTACTTATTTTATCAAATTTTAAATTGTGTAATCATTTTTAATGAATTTTAAATAATTTATATTTTCCCGATATTCATGTAAAAATATTCATCGATATATCAAAACTAGAATTATGGAGTTGGTAACCTAATCATCTCCACCATTTCTATGAGAGGCTACTAACTAATAAATTAAAACTAGGGGTCGTAAGACGTAGTACATGATATCATGCAATAATCTTATTCACTACAAATTGATCATCATCGTTAATTTATTTAAAGATATTTAAAATACATGTATTTTTAAAAGTTAAACAATTACTTTTCAATATATTCTTTTGTTTATAGAATTAAGTTTTTCATTTCCCTACTTGATAATGTTAAATAAAAAAACAAGTTAAAAACTATTTATGATCAACTTGGTTCTTCTGATAAAGTGTCCTATAAAAGTTTTCTTATTATTATGTAATGAAACATACAAGCTATTTTTAAAAAAGTTTTCTATCAATCTAAGTGTGAAAATAAAATCTTTTAATTCATAATTAGTAATAAATTTAATCCTATGTAATATAAAAGGGATTATCATTTCAAATGGACAAATTACACTAGAATTACAACATAATATTGCAGTAATATTCAAACCTATTTGATTTTTATTTTTCCACTGGGATCATGACCTATCATTCAATGTCTTAAAGATTAAATATCCATAGACAACCTTTTGTATAAGCTTGCTGACAACCTTGGAGTAGGAATAGTCTTGTAACCTATCCTTACATAAGGGATTAGTCCCAGGTCTCCCGACATGTCCAGTCCTCTGGTTTAACCCCTTGAGGTGGAGCCCAGTTGAAATGGTACAATAGATGACCCAACATTGATGTGACCAAATTGATACCGAGTTGTGCACCTGGGCAAATCCGCCTCCCAGCCCCAAAAGGTAGTAGCCTATAATCATGACCCTTCATATCTACATCCTCCTCCATGAACCGTTCGGGTCGAAACTCTTCTGGATCTTTCCACACTGTTGGATCACGTCCCAAAGCCCATGGCGATCATAATGGACGCGGATCCTTTGAATGTCATAAATGCAATTTCAATCTTAAGATTGTATCAGCCCGACGTGGGAGCATCAATAGCTGAGGGTGCAACCTTAATGCCTCCTTGGTTAATACTGTAGATAAGGAAGGTTTAAAGTCAGATTCGGGTCATGACGCTAGCTTTGGCCCGACATAATTGCCCAATTCACTTTGAACCTTTGTTGGACCCTAGGGTTCTTTGATCAACTCTATTGGCTCATTCAACCGAGATAAGACTAAGTGCCCATCCCAAGAACGATCATATATCCTATATTAAAAAAATAAAATAAAAAAACCCGTAAGTACTTTTCTTTGTTTCTAAATGTAACAATATATATATATATATATATATATATATATATATATATATATATATATATATATATATATATATATATAAGTATAATTAAAAATCAACTCACCCAAAGTAATCCAATAATGGTGTCCTCACTAAGATCATATTTTTGTTGGAGAGTAAAGCAAAGCATCGACAAATGCTGTTGGGCACCACCGGTCTTGTGGCGGGCAAGGGTGTGCTCCATGATTGCCTAGTGAGCGGTCGCGGCGCGCACCGAGTTGGTCAAGCGCGTCTTTCTCAAGGGGGAACATCCAGCGAAGCCATGGGATGTGCTCGGCCACGGTTAGTGATGCGTTAAGCTTTATCAGAATTGCCCACAATTGCCTTGAATTCCAACCCTTGCCTGTCTATCACACCCTCCGAATTCATACACCTTTTCCCAAAATGCCAGTCTTGTAATGTTGTTGAACGACACTGCTCCCAAATACTTCTCAACCCTATGCTCTTCCCAACATTTTCTGCGCATACATTGATTAACCTTTTCAGTCAAGTTAGCTCTTGTTCTATCTACGAAATTACTTAGAGAATGCAAGTGGGAAAAAAAGAAAATATATATATATATTTTTGACTGTAAATAAAATTTATTTAAGAAGAAGATGAGAGTAGGTAGGTAATAGTAAAAATGACAGAGGAGCGAAACGAATACTTACCAGGAATGGTGATGTCTCTGAAATGGATTGAACCATGGAAGTGACTCTTCATCTTCTCTGATGGGTCTGAGAGCTCAAGCTCCTCTTGGGAGTGAAAAAGCCCAATGGTGCACACTTTTCGAACCTTGACGTAGTGAGGACTATATTGGCCCACACCAGGTCATTCCTGTCCCTGGTGAATCTTGCAGATGATCTGCTCATGCCCTATCAGCCAGCTGCTGATCATCTCCTCCTCCAAAACCTCCTTAGCTAACTCTGAGCTGGAAACTATGACGTGGAGGTTAGACCCCAACCACACAGACATGATGGGACCATAGGCTCAGACCACTCAGCAGCACTGGAACCTCACAGGCTTGATTTTGCTGAGGTTTCCGAGGATGGGCCAAGGGTGTGGGCCCGGAGGGAGCTTCAATCTGAGGCGTTGGTAGAGCTTGTAAGCAAGGGCGAGGGCTGTGATTGAAATAAGAATCAGTAGGAAAGCCATTGGATTGGATCGGAGGTATGGTGATATCTGATATGTTGGGTAAGTACTACTTTTTATTAAAAGTGCTAAAGGTGGAGGGAGGAGGTATAAGTAGAAATAGAATTAATGGATGATGGTGGTAGACTGGTGGTGGTGGTGGTGGATGGACCTTCCGCATGTTCTGACTCTAGGAAGTAGGAGGAGAAATGTTCCAGCCACCCTTCTGCCTCTGCTTGAAGCCAGGAGGTATATATAGAAATAGAATTAATGGATGATGGTGATATATAGACTGGTGGTGGTGGATGGACTCTTCCGCATGTTCTAGACTCTAGGAAGTAGGAGGAGAAATGTCTGAGCTCACCTTTCTGCCTTCATGGAAGCTTAATTGCCAACCACCAAAGCATGTTGACCGTATTTATTGATTCTCCATTATTATTTTCTTTTAGTTTTTGTTTACCAAGTAAAAACAATGAAAAAATGTTAAGTACTAAATACCCAAAATCTAGATTGAAGCAGTGTGGTGTCGTTGAAGCATTGTGTTTTTTATCTGCTAGCCCTGGAAGTCATTGTTGCTTTGCCAGCCCTGGAATGTGATTTTTGTTTGGACTTGTTCTCCATATCTTTGGTCAACATATTTATGTTTTTTTTTTTTTTTTTAAAATGTCAACATATTTATGTTATTACCATATCGCTTTCCTCTCTTTTCTCTTCTTTAGATTATTTCTTTTTACATAAACGTCTAAACCCTCCAATCTTGCCAAGAGCAATTTTAGATTTTTCCTCATAAACTTTCGCTTCCAAGGTTTTGACATCATTGATTATATATTGAGTTTTGCTTGGCTGTTGAAAATCCGAATCAAAAGAAAAGTAAAATTTGATATGAAAACCAAAAATCTAGGATTGAGGGAAAATAAAGATTGAATTTTATTTTTCTCACTTGGTGGGATCAATAAATGTACAATCACTTATAAATAAGACAAAGTTACATTTATCCATAATATTGATAAGCACAAACGTCCCCAGTAAGTTTCGTATTATTGCCCCATTTTCTCATTCTTTTTTGGTTTCAAGATACTCATAACATTTACTTAGTGGATCAGTCATGCTTCTATTGTTAGAAAATATCATAGATGAACAAACATGCATTAAACATCTCACTCAAATTTTATTGATTGTGACTTTTTTTAAGTCATGGTATGAACACGAGTGAGTTACGTAGCAAATGTCAGGGATATCTTGGATATCAAGGGTTTGATGACTTAAACCTTTAAAAGAGGGTATTGTATCTTAATCAAATGCAGATGGTTCGGACCCTTGTGGTAGAGTTGTACCGCTCTTGCATTCTCTCTCGCTCATATTAAATTAGTCTATATAAGACGACTTAAAAGATTCCATGCTACAAGACGCACTACCAAAAATAAAAATAATAATATGACTTTGTTTTTATACTATTGAAGTTGGGAATGAAAAACTATGATATGATCTCTTATGTTAATAATTAATGTAATATTTTTTAGAACTAATATGATATCAAACTAATTTTTGTTATACTTAGATTAACATATAGTATGGTGTTAAATATTCTTATGACATAAAAATAATATTAAAAAATCTCATTTCTAATTTTTACTTTCAAAAAAATTAATTTTTAATTCAATTTATTAAAAATCATTTCCAAACTTTAATTTTCAAAATTTCTCATCTTATCATTATTAAAATAAAAATAAAACCCTATTTATATAAAAATTAATTAAGTTCTTATTCATATTAAGGAAAGAATATTTTATCAAAAATTCAAAAAACCCTATGGCCAAAAATTATTTAAAGTTGTCAACTGGAGCAACCGATCAAACTAGGTCATACATGGAGTAAAGGATAAAATCCGATAAAATCGGACCTAATTTATATCGTATTGGTATTTTACTATCCCAATTCAATCCTCACCTTGATTGATTTGTTAATTAACGGAACGAAACCTAAATTGTCAAATCTAATTACGCATCCTTTTTAGAAAATTTGTGATATGACTATATTTAATATTTTCTGAGTTAGAAAAAGTCAATTAGAAGAAAACGTGCATTGAACCGTGGGTTCACCAAACGCTAATAAAAACTCAACAACGAACTAAAAGCTAATTGAAGTAAAAGTCAAAATACCCGCTTTCCGGTTTGAATTTTCAATGTACGAATAGATGATATTGATGGATTATTTTAATGGTGCGTGTTTCATGTAATATGTATGGTTTGTTTAATGCAAGGACGGGAAATAAGATACTTTGGTAAACAGTTGGAAATTGATTTTGCCACTTTCAATGTTTCATCAATGGTATGCTTGGTTCCGATTAAATTTATAGAAAATGTAAAGAAAAAATAAAATAAATAAATTTAAATCCAATATAATATTTTTATCTATTATTAAAAATTTATTTCATTTTTTTAAATTCATCAATATAAAAATTAAATAATTTAGAGTTTATTTTCTAAGGAAAAATGCAAGAGAAGCTTTTGAAATAGTAATATGGTAACAGGGTGGCATGGGGAACAGAAAGTCCTAGCCTGAAATCCACTAAATTGAATAGGAAGTGGAAAAAAAAAATACAAAACATTAAAGTAGAAGGAAAAGTAAATGAAAATAAAATATAATTGAAAATCAATAAGTTATTTATATTTAACTTTAAATTTAGGGTTTTATTTTCACTGTATTCTTTAAATAATTTAATTTTTGATTAACAAATTTGATTTATTACCAAATTTAAGATGACGGTTAAATAAGTTTAAATAATATTTTTTCATCTCTCATTACATGTCACTGTTTAATTCGGCTCAAATTTTTTAATTTTATTTATAAAATCAATTTTATCCCTATCTCTCCTTTCCCATCATTAAGCCATGGCAACCTCTTTGTCCACTGAGAATCCTCCAGCTTCTAATATCTCTGATTTTATCATTTCTTCTCTTTGCTTTGGTTCCTACTGTTTTGTCAGTGCTTATATATATATATATATATATATTTTTTTTCTTCTTGTTCTTTCATAAATTTCGTTTTTTATCATTTCCTACACGAAACTATGAAATCATCAAAATTAATGTCGTAAATCGCTTGTAATTTTGTGTTTGCTAGTTAAAGAAATTTGTCTCCTTTTACATGATGAATAAATTGGCGACGATTGAAAAATTCCTTTCAATTATAGTCAAACTTGCATCCCAAATTCCATTTTTCAATATAAAATCTAATACCATTTCTATCTATGCTTTGAATGCCTTACCTTCTTAAGTGCCAATCCACCTCCGTTATCTCTTAATGACATGGGCGGAGAATATGAGAGGAGTGGGAGTGATATCTTGCGAACATTTCTCCAGTTCCAAGACAATAACAATGATAGTGGAAAATCGAAACACAATGAGGCTGTAAAGTCTGAAACGTTACAATTCTTCGCAAACAATATTTTTACTTTTCTTTAATTACGCTGTTCGACCAAATTGTTCAAATGGCGGCACGCCGTTCAGCTCCAAGAACAGTCGCGCAGCAACCGCGAAATCGTTGTCCGCGTTCCAGCGCCCACCCCCTGATGAGTTGAGCGTCCGTTTTCAGCCAGTAAACCGGGCAGGTGGCGGCGAGAGTTGCAGCAACGTAATCGTAGTTGTTGGGCGTTGCAGCGCCGCATTAAAGCGCGATTAATTTTGCTTTGAGTTTTACTTGTCATCGATGTCGCCGCAGATCGGAACCAGAATGCTGAAAGTTTTCGCCCTTCGGCACGCCAAAGAGCAGTTCCAGTCGCAAACATAATGCAGATTTATTATGGCCAACACACATGTCTTCGCTCACCAACAGATGACACGCGGAACACGCACCATTCATCGCTTGAACGCGCGCCCACATCCCGATTCCACCAGGTCAACTTCAGATTCATTGTCATATAATAACAGATAGGAATACAAGATCCTGCCGGGAACATTCATAAAGTTCTCATCGCGATCTTTCTCAACATCGCCCAGAGATCACGAACACCCCCAAGATTTCCAAATCAATATTCAACGTTAACTCATGTCAGAAATCTGCTCTGGTCGACGCGCACCACCTGAACCCCACCGGAAAACACGTTATTCGGCGTTAGAACGTTGAAACAGCCGAAGATTTTCTTCTTAGAGTCCAAAATATTTTCGCCAGAAGATTTACGCGTTCGCGGTACATGCTGGCGCGCGCCAATTAAGGTTGCGTCACCACAACAGCAAATGATCGCCACGCCAGATGCAAAACCACCTAACAAACAGTCAGAAACATAGCAGCCTCGGCATCTCACCCTTTAAAAATTAATTTTATTTCAAAATACGATTATAGCGTGAATGCCAAACCAGGCGAATATTATCGCCCAAAGGAAGCATCCATTACTACCGCATCGTTACGCTGTTCCGCTACACACAAAACGCCGTGATAATACTTCGCCACAGCTCGAACGAACCACCAAAGAAATATTATTATCAGCACTCCGTCACGACCGATTCGCTCACAACTCAAGATATCATCACTGCGCCCACTATCTCACCGCCGCCATCAACAGCGTCGTCCGCATCCCTGAGATCACCGGTTCCCTGACTCCCACCTCACGCCTCTGAGCCCCAGAGTCCCTTTATCATGATTTCATCTTGCGCTATTACATTCCATCCCATCAGCCTGCTTCAACATAAGATTTGGCCTTTGTTCATGCTAATGGCATGAACTTATATACATAGAAACTCAAATAGTTCCCGAGCAACATGGATTCGACTTTCTCAAGGGGCTCCATATCCCCAACATGAAAGTCCCCAACATGACAAAACAGTGGGATATTTGTGTTGAAAAGTCAAAACTGCTAATGCCACCCGATCTGTTTGAAATGAAGTCTTGTCATCCACACCAACATAATATCTGAAATGGTAAACATAAACTAAAGAGCTCCTAAGAAATAAGAATATATACCGATAAAGAACTACAGATCCATATCAAAAGTTAAACAACATGTTAAAAAAGCGTTTGGTTGCTACGCCCTTCCCGAGTTCATGAGACATAAGAAGAATGTACTGAAAACCATCACGCCTGGGCGCGAAATAGTCAATACCACCTTCTTTAATCGGCTTCGGAGTCCCCATGCCTGACGGATTTTAGTACCTAAACATCACTGCCGTACGAAGATCCCAAAACAACCATCATATCGTCGCAAAGGTCCACCTTCGCCAAATGCTCCGCCCGAAGGTTTAAAGCCAAATGATGGGGCGAAGGTCGCCAAGACGTCAAACCCCGCTTCTTTCCACGCCAAAAACGTTCGTTAAGGTAACATCGGCTCCGTTTCATGTCCACGTCCTTCGAATATCACCCATAACTGAGTTCACAACAACAGCCTGAACGTCTCACAATTTATTGTTAACGCAATCCTGTTTATTTCATCCTCCATGTTCCAGTTAACCTGTCCTTTTTTCGTAATTCAACTTGGTTGGTATTGTCTCCATCTTCTAGAACCTGACATGTCGATACAAGCTGTCTCCATCCACAACCCCAAACTGCCATCCCACAGGCTGTTACAGGTGCCATGTGTAAACCAATTAGAATTCCTCATCATTATGGCATAAGAGATTAGGTCACATCTCCAAAAGGAGAATTGGTTGTTTGTATCATATAGATTCTAGGATTCCTCGATTTTGCGTATTTAAAATTCTTGCAATAAAAACGTATTAAAGGAAAACAAACAACATAAGGAGATTCGTGCCACTGTGGCGTATGTTTTAGAATGACTGCATCACTAGAACACCCCTGCGCCAGTTAACGGCTAATACGAATCACCATCGTGATAACGATCTTCGTTATCGCTGAATTTTTTCATCCCATCCATCGTTGCCGTCCAACCCAACAGAGTTTAAGTCCTGAAAACCGTGGTCCGTCGCTCGTCCCCCCACCGTTCGATTTGAAACGTCGATCCGCACCGTAGCGTTGCTGCAAAGATCACCAGCCATGCCGAAACACCGTCGCAAAATCAACGCCCGGCAACACACAATTTTATATGCTGAACGTCCACAGAATCAGCTAGTGTCTGCTTAAAACAAAGCCGCCAGTGCCAAGAACGCCCGAAGACATGGGTAAGTAGTGAGATCGAAGTCACCCCAAATCTCAGCCAAAACCGTCGAATGGTTATTCAAAGACTCCCACAGATATCTCGCCGCTGGCAGCACCAACTGTTTAGAACCAGAATTCTTCATGAACCCCAGTGAACCCGCAGATGTCTGTTCTGATGCACCTCCATATCACTTTGAAGATGTTGAATGGTACTTCTGCCTTCACGTCATGCGAAAGAATTCGCCAGAGGTCCATGAAACCAGAGCGCGACCATTGATACTGAAGATCCATACGCGAAACACATCCCATCACCAAAACTCACTTTGAGATTTTAAATGTTTGCTTATGATAAGTGAGTTGTATTTGTTGACAGTCAACAGCACCTGATTTTTACAGGTTATGGCTGGTCTTTATGCACCTAGAAAATTCAATTTTAATGCAAACCATTTACAGTAAACCAAAAAAATCCGCCCGCGATTCTTAATGACCAAAAACCACCACCACAGACTGGCGCGAGAACCAGATCCCAGGCACCTGATCCCGCACCCCAGACTTCACCTTCGAATCCACGCGCCATAAGAATCACTTCGCTTCCAGCACTGAACAGTCCGAGTCGAATTGCACCAGGTGGTGTCTGATGACAAAGTCACCATTGTCTGCAACTCGACACATGTTGTATGAGTAGAGAGATGATCGTTCCACCCACCCTAGATAGTTTTTCCCGCGCTCGCCCAGGTCATGAGACATCGATGGCACCAAAACCATCAACAACACCGATAACGGTGTTCATTTTCTTCAATGAACAAACCGCCAGAATGCTGGGTGGTTTTTGCTCGTGCTTTTCGCGTCTTCAGGAGAGGGACTGAAGATCCCCAGAGAGATAGGGTCAACCACCTCAGATTTGACCATCAGGTCAGCTTCAATAGAAGAAGGAAAGTTTGACCAGGCATGAGGCATGCAAAATCATTTTGTGAATGATAACCCAAGATAGAATTTTCCCATTAAGACTTTCTACAGATATAATAATGTTACACCACCCTAAGGTTTGTTTTATCAGAACTCCTGGCCTCAAAAGCTCTCAAAACCCGAGTGGAGAAAATTCATCCTTAGGTGGTCAAACAAGAACTCATGCTCTCAAATCAGTCTCGTGAATAGCAAGACTCACTATTCTGTGGAAACCATGTCCACGAGCATCTGGTGTCTGAACTTGTTGTTATATCAATGCATGCAAGCTTCAATTTTAAATCGATCAAACCATAATGTTGTCATTTGGTTTATAATATGTTTAATGTATAAACCATATATGAATACAGCCGCACCAAAGACATCATATCGGATCAAACCATCGCATAAGCCGGCAATACGCGAATCAAAACAAAGCACGAAAACGCTCAGTAAAGTCGAACTCGATGGTACGATTCCGCGAGAACCGTGGTGCTCCAGGATTCATCCAACAGCACCCACCGCCCGGCATAGCCCGAAGAAACGCTTTATGCCATCCAAACACACTGCCTCGAGATGCAAGTCATCCATTGTCATCGCAAAACCTTTGCAGAGGTATTTCCGGTGCCAAGCTTCGTCATAAAAATCTGATCATTCACCCGCAATGGCGAAGGCGGATATGTGCTGAAGGGAGTCGATGAGGACGCACACCGACCCACCATGTATATCCCAAAACAAGACCCACAGACGAGTTCAACGCGTCTGAATTAACATACATCCAGGCGCTGGGCGTTAACCCGCGACGAATTTCCCCATCGCACACTCATTTCACCAGAAAGATCGTCACTTAAAGCGCCAGTCGTCATCGTAACGCACCACTAAGTCTGTTGGAAGAAAGCGGTTGTGGGTTGCGCAGTCGGCGCCAGACAGGTCGCCAATCCACAACACAGTCACGTTACTGAACTTGGTCGTTCTCAACGCCCATGGGCGCTATCGCCATATGATTCACCATTCGCCACGTCGCGACTGTTCGTCGTACATTTCCCCTATGAGACGCAGTACGTTCGGGACAAAGAAGCGGTTCTTCGCGGGCAGAGCCGCCCGCCATGCGCGCGCGAGCGCCATCTCCCGCTTATTCCACGCGAGTGGCGTTCGTTACCCGACATCCTGGCGATTATTTCCGCGCGGCTGGGCGTTGTCAACGGACACCGGCTGAGGCGCCACGCTGTATCGCATCAAGGTAAACAACACCGCGCGGTTTTCCCCAAAGCCATCTATATGCCACGTCCCGCGACGTTCGTCATCGCGCGCCTTCGACCAGCTTAGGGTACGCACCATCGGGAGTCAGAGCGCCGCCGGGGACTTCGAAGCCCGCACCACCAACTGTTGTTCGCCGCAACCGCCATTTCACATCAAAGTACGCCAACAGGTAATTCAGTCACGCCGGCGCGCGTCCCACGCTGCGGAGTTGGCGTCGCGATTTGCCCTAGCTGCCAACCCATACGACGCACCAGCTGTTCACCTCAGACGCCATAACTCGCAGCCCCAGGTGCGACCGTAGCTATAATGTTGATTGTCGAAGTGAATCAAACAGCGCGATCGAAGTTTGATACATAGGAAAAAGCCGTTCGTTCGGGGATGGATTGTGATAAATATCGAATTAGCGATTGTAAAGCGCTTCCCAGAGTAGCATAGAGAAAACGCTAACAATAAAGATTGTCGCGGTTAACGACAACCGCGTCCGCGCCACGAGAACCTTCACGCCGACACGTCCCGAAGCGCCCCACACGTTCCCGCTTATGATGCAATTACAGACAGCCGCAGTAAATCTGAAGCGTTAACTGCACGCATAAGAAAAGGGGTTGTAATTGATCCCAGGTAAATTTTTTTCAGTTGTATGAAGTGCGGGTCTAGCACACGGTGAACTGAGCAAGAGCACTGAGTCACCACACCTCTGTGTACACAAACGTGCCTTGCTGATAAAACAACCCTTGTTCACCTGATTGTAAAGATAAACAGATCGTCACGATTATTTATATACTGATTATCATCACTATTATCTGTCTATATATATATGATATGAGATGAGAGATGCTGAGCGCCCATAGAGAGAGCTGACAGAGCTTCTTCTTCTTCATGTCGTCACACGATCTTCCAAATACAGCCCTCCCAAAACGTATACCTAGCAATGAGAAAGCGCCTTCACCAGTAACCAGAACGCTATCGCCTTTTTTTTTATGTGAGTCGTAATATGAACGCAGATGAAACGTCACCGGCGCCCAGGATAGAGTCGGTCGCCAGTCGCGCCACGCCACTCAACATTTCGCCCACCTCGCGGCGCGCTGCTGTCTGCACAAACGATCCGCACCCGCGGTCGAGTCACACCCTTATGACACGTTACCCGCTTCATCGGCGGCGCTCAAGTTTACGCTCGCACGCCCCGTCGGCAAGAGTATTCGCTGATGCGCTTCATTGTATTGCGGACAAGATCCGAGGACGGATCGGGTTGGGATGGTCATCTATCCCGAACCCCAGACCCAGCGAACGCACACAATACACGCCGCCATATCACACGAACGCCACCAGCGCGTCACAGGTCGCTCGACACAAGCATGGCTTGGTCACGTAAGCCCAGCCATAGACAAAGCCATTATATATAAGAAGCGGCGCACACACCAACATTCCTGAACACCACACTCGCCCCTGATAGAGCGAGGTGGGATGCATCAGGCACCACAATCATGATCCGCCACCACACCAACCCACTGACTCATCGTTCGAGTCACTACTGGGACACCCACGAACACTCACAAGATTTTTCAAAAATATCGGAAAACCCAAACCCACGCATGTTCGCGTTGAAAACCCGTTCGTTGTCTAACCAACGCGCAGCCCCCAGGTCAATCCTTCGAAATTATGATTTAATATACGAATATCGCTCCGCCGCCATTTACGCGCAAACAGCCAACATCGCAGAAGAGTATGTAAGCAGAACAAGCCACCAGCTCGTTATTGAAACGCCTCGACACCGATCGCAACTTAATCCTCCCCGGATCGATGTAAGCGGCGGTTTCGTTTCGCGGGCGGCCAACGCCGAGATCTGCGCCCACGAAGCGCGACCGGCGCCCGCATCATTCGTTTTCACCGCAACGTACGCGCCTATGACTCCGCGCCCGCACTGTATCGCGCTTAAGCGTCGCCGTTTGTTTCGCGCGAGGAATATACCACCAGGTGAATCCGCCACCGTTTTGCCGCTTCGCAAGCCGGCTTGCGAGCAAAGTCACGAAGTCACCCGCCCTTCCTTCCTTCCCATATCCGTTGAAAGAACAAGAACAACTCCCGCTTCGATTACGACGTCCGCCCAGATCGCGTCGCCGTCACCGCGATCCGGCCACCACGATGATATTCATCGCTACGCACTGACGCGCCGTCAGCCCAGCGCCCACACCCCCGAACAACGCACCAGACGCCCACTGATAAGAAAACCCCACGGACAACCAGCCCAACCACCGCGCGACGAGCGTTAGTGTCCCGCCCACGTAGTTTGACAGCGGAAACATCACGAATCGTCCATCGAGCGGCGCGATTTTTGACTCCAGATACTTAACCCTACTTCCGCGGATACAGCGCCCTCCACCCCAGATGATCTGGGCAAGATGTTTATTCATCTTGAGCCTCATGTCCTCCACTTTTCACAGATTTAGAGCTTCTGTCCAAGACGCCCACAGCAAGGCCCACTTAAACAGATTAAGAGACGGGGCCACAATGCGCCAGTACGAGCGCAGTCAAGCTGGACACAGATTTAAGGTGCGAGGAAACAAGCCGTCGGGCAAGATGACGAGTTACTATTGCCGCTGCTGGGCCAAGGGCATAGGAGGCGAGATTGTCCTAAGAGGCAGAGATCTCTATGCAGGCAAGAATCCAGCCCCATCCCACAGAATCTTGAGACACAGGTACTTTTCCTTCACTACTCACGAATAGCACTTAAATTGATAGAATTCACATCATCTATTCATCATCTTATCCTCGCAGCACCACTCCCATTTAGAGGTTGGGTCCCCCGCGAAGCTGATACACCCTTCCTTAGACGGAGCTAAGAGGCTGAATTGATTTCCGATTGATGAGTCAAAGATCTCGAGATCCGCCCCAAACATCCCTGTGATTGCATCAATATGGCATCATTGTGATTCATGTACCGGCAAACATCGTGATCTGCTCCAAGCAGTGCAGTTTATGGTTGGTCTACCACTTCGTGAGCAAGAACACACAACCAACCCCATGAACGTCATTGCATCTCTGAATCAATCCGCGCGTTCATTGCAACCATTGCCGCGCCCAGCCGCCAGTCTCACGTCGAACCCTGCGCGTCAGTCCTGGAGTTGGTGAAGGGCGACCTGCTCGGAGATCCCAAACACACCTGTGGGTAAATAGATCAAAGATATCCACTTTTCCGCGTGGAAGAGACTCGGAGAGGTCTTAATTTTTAGCTATGGGTGGCATAACCTCCTGAGATACCCAAAACCCAGAAAGGCAGCGCCACAACAATCCATGATCATCCCCATCTTCATTGCCTGCAGAGAGAGCACCTGAACTGCACTTATGTGGTAAGACACTATGAGCCACTATCTCACTCTCCAAAGTGGAAGTATAATCTGAGAGTCATCCCACCGGGTGTAGACTGGGAGCCATCCCCACTTCCGTGAAAAGCAAGACTCCCTGTTAGTCATCCAACTCAAGGGTAGACTCAGCTGTCCTGGAATTTCTTATGGGTGGGGAAGATAACCCTGTTTTCGATATATCCAATTTATGGATGTAAGAGGCTCGCAAAGGTAGGTTTGGGCGTGCCTCATGTTCGAGAGATGAAACACACTACAGGTGATTGTTAAAACACTGCACTAATAGAGCAGGAGCCCTGGAGGACTCGGGAGATGAAACATACTGGCTGCATTACGTAGATCAGAGTTGAGTGATGTGAGCTCGAGTGACTGAGATTTGGATACCCTTTTTGAAGGGTCCCAACTGGTGCTGAGTCACAGCTCCGTCACGTTCCGCCACAGCCATGATGTCAATCCCGTTCGACACAAGACCCTTCCGACTGAACCGACCGATCGCCCCGATCGAACCTTCCGGTCGCCTTCAGATCCCACACCCGCGCCCGTTGTTGCTGTTCGCGACGGTCATTATCGCAACAACGGCCTATGGCGATAGCGATCACTGAACGTCCACATTTTCCGCCATATTATTCTCATGGTGACTCACCAGAATCTGGTGATCGCCCACAACAGGTGGAGCACTTATCCATGAGGTCAGCATAGAGACTGCAGAGTTATTCTACTGTTATGTCCCCTGGGAGGAATGATCCCCACGCCACATGCCAAAACATCCAGTTTCGCTTGATGAACAACCTCCCCACTGATAGTCTGCCCAGATAACTAACAGAACAGATATCATGTCCCAATATACACTGGATCCAGAATGCAGGAAGAGGATCATTTAGGGAATTTGGCCAGAATATGTTTTAATCTCACATGAAGAGCTGATCTCACACAACTGGTCTGAAGGCGCCACGATAACACCTGACTATGTTGGAATCCGTTGCTGTGAGAGCTCCATCACTAGTCTTAACCCACGCACATCACCCCACAGCCGCTAGTCTCACACCCACCACATTTTCTCTAACGCCCCCAGAGTCAGCCATTTAAGAGCTATAGCGACAAAAGGACGTCGACTCTTAGAGTTCGAAAGGTCAGGATCACGCCTTCTAAGGTGATGCCTAAGAGAGGATGGTCGTTCATGAAAATGGGAAACTATCGCCGAGGTTTATCGGGTCTCTTCTGAGATACTCGAGAGGGAATCAGAGCACTCATTGCTTTACCGCCGCCTAGCATGTCGTGTCCACGAGGTATTTCACGCCTCCATGCTCCTGAGGTACACCTGCATCCAAACTTCATAAAGGGATCGGGAGAAATTAAGGTTGACACTCGACGACGGGACCTTCGAGGAGGGACCAGTGTGCATTATGGATAGTCGGGATCAGGTTTTGCGACGCAAGACCATGAGGCTAGTGAGGGTGCTATGGTAGCACCGTGGAGTGGAGGAGTCAACGCGGGGAGCCATTATACAACATTTAATGCAGCCACCTATCCCTCTTGTTTAGGATGAATGTACATGGCTTACCAAGCACTTAAATGACTAGTTTACATGCATGGTAGAATGCACGTTCATATGCATGTGTTTTGTAGTGATTGTACAGAATTTCAGGACGACATTCATTTTAAGGAGGGGAGAATGTAAGACCCGAGAAAATTCCAATTTTCGGAAAAAGGGTAAAACGGTAAAATGATAATTTCAGTAAAAATCCAAAATTTTTGTAGATCTCGGATGACGAAACGACTTCACTGCTGGGAATCATCTCACGAAATCTAGCTAATACGTCACCCGAGACATTCAAACACGCTTTAAAGGCACTGGTATCAAAGCCAGAAAAACGAAGCCAGAGAGATTATGTGATGTGACAAAAGTCACCCACTCATGTACTCATGTGACACATGTTGCATGAGTAGAGAGATTATGGAAATGGACGGCCTAGATAATGCCAAGTGTCAAAAATCTAGAAGAAGGGACATGATGAGAATTAAATGAAAGTTTAATAATAATAAGACAAAAGATGAACAATGTTCATCTTCTTCAAAAAGACCAAAAACTGCACGTCGGAGGTTCAGCAAAGGTTGGGAGATCGATTTTTAGAGAGAGAAGAGCCTATTCTCTCTAGATTTCCGCCAATCGAATCAGCCGGTTCTTACTGAAAGCAATAAGCAAAAGCTCCATCTACGCGATCACAGCTGTTGCAACACTTACTGGGTGGAGTTTCAACAACCCAAGAGGTAGGGATCTTTTCCTACTACAAGAATCTTTGGGTAAGAGCCATGTAAATGGTTAGGAATGTTCTGAGGCTTGTTTTAGCCGTAAACTCGGTCTCAAAAGCTTTGAACTGAGTGGAGAAAATTCCTATTTTGTGTGGTCGTGAATAGTAATGTGTTTGGTTGAGTGATTCAAAATGAATTGCTCGTGTTTGTTAATTAGCCCATGTGAGCTAATTTTGGTGTAATTGATTATGAATTTGCATAACATGTTTTATGTGATTTAATTATGTTAATATATATGCATGTGAATATATTAGCATGAATGTGTTGAAATGACATAATGCATTTCATATGCACCGGCACCAGAATATTAGAGTGAGTGCATGATATGAAATGAAACAAAAATGAAAATGTTTAGAAAGAAATCTGACTTAAAGATTTTCAGAGACTCGTGGTCGATTGTTCAACAATTCAATACCGGAGGGGCCCATGAATTGCTTCGAGGTTATCCAAACGTATCTACTCCTGAGGTTGTCCAACATTTTACCGAATCCAGAGTGTGTTTTCAAGAACAAAAAGCTGAGCCAAACCGATTATTTTACTCGCATATTGGCTTAGGCATGTGTGAGGGAGTCTATGGAGGACTGACATCGATCTACCATGTGTATATCTCGATAAAGCCCATGTAATTGTTTGAATGTGTTTGTTTTGCGCGCACGCGCACGCAAAAAGAGCAACCCACGTGAAATTTTCTCATCTAAGCCATCATCTTCGTCGAGGATCACCATTTCGTACGGGTGAGTGAGTTAAAGTGATCAATAATAGATCGCTGAAGAGCCGGCCAGGTTTTATATTATGTTACACACGTATCAAAAATCCATGTTTAACAATGTTGTATAAGATAATTTTATAATCTTAACTATGGTATATATTAAAATGATCGAAATCAGTATAAATTACACATCACTGGCGTACATATCTATGAGATTGATAGTAGGACAGATTGTAGTTCGGGGTAGAGTCCCCGTGACAAAGGAGACTCTTCCCGATTTTCATGAGTGTGCCGGTTACCCGACATCCACGATTATTCGCGGTCGACGGTCGTCAACTGACACCCCGGGCTTTGGGGCGCCACATTCCCACACCTAAGTATCGCTTACTGATCGTGCCCTATTACCTGAGACAGTCTAAGAAGTGATTTAATTAAAATAATATTTAAGAACCTCCTGCTCCAGAAGAATAAACCTCACTCTCTAGAACCTACGCCATTAAGGAGATCCACTAGAGAAAGGAGAAGTGCAGTGCCAGATGATCACATTGTATTTCTTTAAGAACATTAGTTTGACATTGGGCGCGTGGAAGATGATCCAATCAACTTCCGCCAAGCCCCGGAAAGAAATCTCAAGAGTGGATTGATGCCATAATGAGGAGATAAAGTCCATGAAAGACAATGACGCCAGATTCGCCCTATCGTCAAGGCAGGCAACCCATCGTCGCAAATGGATATTTAAACCAAGAGGGACCAGAGATACAATACCGCTCTTGTTCTAAAGGTTATACACATAAAGAAGGCATCGATTAAAGGACTTTCTCCGGTTTCATCGGGAAGACTCTTTTTGACAATATCAATACTCAGGGCGCACTTTGACCTTAAGCTTCATCAGATGGATGTTAAGACTGCATTTCTCAATGGTATGGCTGATGAAAGTCACCCATATGGTGCAACCATAAAATTTATGTCAGGAGATACAAAGAAGATGGTTTGCAAGTTAAAGAAATCCATCTACGGGCTTAAGTGTTTCTCGCCAATGGTATTACAAGTTTCAGTCGTTATCATTTTGGCCTGGATTTTGAGATGAATATGGTTGATCGTGGGTATATACCTATAAGTTCAAGTGGAGTAAGCATGATACGATTTGGTTTTATATGTTGATGACATATTGCTTGCCACTAACGATATAGGCATGTTGCATGAAACCAAGAGATTTCTATCAAAGAAATTTGAGATGAAAGATCTTGTTGATGCTTCTTTTGTGTTAGGTATACAAATACATCTGATCGTCTAGTACTTCTGGTTTATCACAAAAGAGCTATATTTAAAAATTCTGTGCCCTGCCACATGCATGATTGCAAACCAGGTGACACCCTGTGACTAAAAGTGGAGACAAATTCTTAGTCTTAGTCAATGCCCCAAGAATAATTTTGAGATTCAGGTGATGCACCAAATTCCTTATGTGTCAGCAATAGGAAGTCTGATGTATGCTCAAGTATGTACGCGTCCGGATATTGCGTACATTGTTGGCATGTTAGGCAGATACTTAAGCAATCCTGGAAAGGATCATTGGATAGCAGCCAAGTGAGTCACGAGGTACTTACAGAGAACAAAGACTACATGCTCACTTATCGAAAGTCAGATTAGTTAGAGATCATTAGATATTCTGACTCCGATTTTGCTAGATGCCGAGATAGCATGAAATCTACTTCAAGCTATATCTACTTACTTGCTGGAGGTGCTATATCTTGGAAGAGTGTTAAAAACAAGAAGTTCATCATAGCTTTTTTCCACCATGGCGGTTGAGTTTATAGTTTGTTATGAGGCATCTAATCATGAATATGGTTGCAAAATTGTCACGAGGCTATGCATTTGGATGGCATTGAAAGACCACTTAAGTTATTTTCAGTGGACAATAAATCAAGCATTTTCATATTCCAACAACAATGTGAGTTTGATCAAGTCAAAATTTATAGACATCACCCTAGGTCTTTTCATGAGCACATCAAATTTATAGACTCCCATGATCAGATCCACCGACTAAGGGATTACCACCTGTCTTTTCTATGAGCACACCGCTCAAATGGGTGTATTTCTTGTGATATGTCGTTTTAGTGGAAGTTTGTATTTTAGATGCTTTATTTATAGATACATTTGTTATGGATATTATGGATTTGAAGGTTACTTACTATAGTAAAGTATTCTGCTTTTTTCATTCACTGATTGTATGGTTTGGATTCTCACTAAGGTTTATGAGGACTAGTTGGAAATAGGCATGTTATGATCACACAGGCTTAATTTCATGCTACACATCCACACTCTGATCTTTGTCATTAAGGTTGCATTGATATATGTGATCATTGATGGTCTATGCTACGAAATATGTAAATTCACACTGCTTGCTCTATATTGGTGTGGTTACTTGGACAAGATTGTGCAGAATATATAAAGTTTGATAGCAAAACCAAGAGCTCATAAAGTAATTCACGTTTATAAAGTTACATATATAGCCCAAGTGGGAGATTGTTAAAGTAAAATCAAATATATGGGATGATATATTAAATAAATGTGAATTATAGACTATCAAATAAAGTTAGGCTAATTAAAGTGATTAATTTAAGTTTTGGAGCCTTAATTAATATATTATAAAGTGTTGACATTAATGTGTAGAGACAAGCATAATTTTTATTTTTATGATGGGTTGTGGCCAGAAATTACGAATGATGCGGACTGTTTTCATAAATGTATCACATTGTTTACGAATTGCATTTAATTGTTCATAAATTACACTTATCATGGCACAGTGGGTCATGGTCCCCGTGATTACACTATGATTTTCAATTCTTCCGATTTCCATTATCGAGAGAAATATTAGACAGTAGAAAAACTAGTGTAAATGTGAAGATCATAAAGCTCAACCTCGCATTCAAAATATTTAACATTTGTTATGGATTCGTGTATGTTTCGCAAATCCAAGATTTTAAGTGATTCTTGATGATTTAATATGAATGTTCTTGTCTGTGTGATGGTTTTCACATAATGAATTTTAATCTCACACTTTTTCCCCAAATTGTAACAGGGAAGCAAGAAATGGGTTTCCCTTAGTTGCCCGAGATTATGATTCTTGCAACATTAGAATGAGAAGCGCCTTTGGAATAGAAAATTTGGAGCTTGGCAAAAGTGATTTCTCGAGGTTGCTATCGGACAATATTAAAGATTTCGGATTCAGAGAAGCCATGACCGTCGAAGAAAGCAAAAACAGAATTGGGTTTTTCAAGGGTTTCAAAGTGTATGACCGTCAAACACAACGGTTGGAGATCATGCAGCAGATGTTCTCCGATGAGCTGGTTGAGGAGAGATAGGGGTTGAGGATAAAATTTTTGGGCCAATTAGATAAGGACAAATGGCGATAGAGGAGAGAGAATGGGGATCAAATTATTTAAAAAAAATAAAAATAAAAATTTTGAAAACTAATTAGATAGTGTCACATGACTTAGGTTAACCTACTAAGCCAATAATAAGACTCAAGACTAAAACAAGAAGGTATCTCAACTTTGGGGTTATAGTTGTGCTTAAAGTTGGAATTGTTCCAATCAATTTTTCCTTAAACTTAGGCTTGTATTTACTTTAACTTAGGAATATGAATATTAATAATTTAATTTTATAAATTTCTAACTAATTTTGATAATATTTGATTTACTTTAAAATTTTTATAAAACCATCAAATGGGATAAAATCATTCCCTTTATTATTTTTTGATTTCTTGACACTTTCTAAAAACCTAACACAAGATAAAAATATGTAAATTTTTAAATAATTTTATTTATATTTTATTTTCTTTAAAAATTTTCTACCATATTAATCCAAACATCAAAACTTGCCACGAGCAATTTTAGATTTTTTCCTCGTGAAACTTCCACTCATGAAAGTTTTACATCATTGATTATTCCATAAATATTCTAAAATGACATGTCATTGGACTTTAAACCATGACGTTGATAATAAATCATCATGTGGTCAAACTATGTTACTTTAATATATTGTATTCTTATTGATAAAAAATATTGTATTCTTCTCTAAACTATATTGTATTCTTCTCTAAAAAATTTCACCATTCAACTCAAACATCAAAACTTGCCACGAAAGCAATTTTAGATTTTCCTTATAAACTTCCACTCCAAGGTTTTGACATCATTGATTATCTCATAACATTTTAAAATGACATGTCATTGAACTTTAAACCATGACCTTGATAATAAATCATCATGTGGTCAAACTATGTTACTTAATATATTGTATTCTTATCAATAAAAATATTGTATTCTTCTCTAAACTATATTGTATTCTTCTAAAAAAAAATTTCACCATTCAACCAAACATCAAAACTTGCCACGAGCAATTTTAGATTTTTCCTCATAAACTTCCACTTCCAAGGTTTTGACATCATTGATTATCTCATAAATATTTTAAATTGACATGTCATTGAACTTTAAACCATGACCTTGATAATAAATCATCATGTGGTCAAACCATGTTACTTTTAAATATATTGTATTCTTATTGATAAAAATTGTATTCTTCTAAACTATATTGTATTCTTTCTCTAAAAAGAATTTCACCAAACAACCAAACATCAAAACTTGCCACGAGCAATTTAGATTTTTCCCTATAAACTTCCACTTCAAGCTTTTTGACATCATTGATTATCTCTATGAATATTTTAAATGACATGTCCTTGAACTTAACCATGACTCAGATAATATATCATAATGCGGTCAAACAATGTTACTTTAATATATTGTATTCCCTTATTGATAAAAAAATTGTATTATTCTCTATAGGGCTATACTCAATATTAAAATCTTCATATTATATGATATATAATTAAAAGATTTATTTAATTATCTCATGAATATTTAAAAATGACATGTCATTGAACTTTAAACCATAACCTTGATAATAAATCATAATGCAGTCAAACTATGTTACTTTAATATATTGCATTCTTATTGATAAAAAATTGCATTCTTCTTTAGAAGAGAGATATAGAATTTTTCTCTATATTTATAGGATATATTATTAAAGGGCTTATTTATTTAAATAAACATTATAAAAGTTAGGCTGTTTTAATAAATGATTAATTTTATTTTGGTCAAGAATTGTCACATGATTCACATACTTTGCTACCTAGCCATGGACCACCCTATGTAAAGCTCATCAAAACTTCTTTCTCCATTCTTGGGATTTTGAATAATTTTTTTCAAAGGTCTAAAACTATTTTCTTTATATCTTTATGTTTGCTCTCATCATTAAAAATATAAAATCCTAAATAAAATAGGTTCAAAATTCTTCACAATCTGACATATTTTAAAATTTCTAGTCCTTATATAATAGAGATAAACAAATAAAATAAGTTTGAATAAATATACTAATTTATTATGTTCAAATCTATTTTTATCTTCCTTCAAGTTTTGGCTTCTCCAATTTTTTCATTTTTTCTATATTTGTGTGGAATATGAAAGGAATCCATAAATGATGATATCTTTTTGCCATAGAAACCTTTAGTTAAAATAGAAATTGTAAAATATTATTTCGATCATTTATATGCTAACTTTTTCATATACGGTTTGTTAAAACCTTGCACTCACATCAACAAATCACTAGAAGTAAAGTATTTGAAAATTTTTATAGTATCATTTAAAAGGAATACATCAAAAGAATGATAAAAGAAATCCAAAATGAGTGAAAATAAGTTGCTTAAAATTATTTTAGAAGACTTATTTGGTTAGAAGTACTAATTACCATAACAAAAAGTGATATTTATAGTTTTGATTTTAATTATTTATTAAGTTTTTTGAAAATTTTTCCATAAATTAGTATAAGAATCGTACTTTACTTTCTGTTGTCTCTTTTGTACAAGAAAAGTTCTCTATTTTTAAAGACTATTACTACAGAGATGATATATATGTATTGTTTTTACATTAAGAGAGAGATTTGAGAACTGATCAATTATGCCAAATATGGGGTATTTAGTGGGCGTTTGTCCATCTATATACTATTTTCTTATCAATATACTATGAGCTATAGAACTAAATTGTTAGGTCATCTGGAATGTGTGCTAGGAACCAAGTGGAACATATGTGCAAAACTTGGTGGCATTTATGCACCTTATCCTAATATTATGCGTTAAACTTCTTTTTTCTTGTCGATAAGTGATTATACATTTATATTTTCCATTCAACCACTCAATCTAGATTTTTTTTTTCATATTAATTTTTACTTTTCTTTTCATTCGGAATTTTCAACAACGAAGAAAAACACAATATATAATCAATGATGTCTCTTTTTTTTGGACTACAATATGTTATCAATGATGTCAAAACCTTGAAAGTGGAAGTTTATGAGGAAAAATCTAAAAGTGCTATTGGCTAGATTTAATGGTTTAGACGTTCATGTAAACAGAGATAATGTAAAGAAGAAAAAAGAGAGGAAGTGCCACATGGAATAACATAATATAAAGACAAAGATGAGAGAGGAAACAGTCCACTGGTGCCACATATTCCGCTTCAAAGTTCAACAACACATACCATAACTTATTTTAAATTCAAAATAAAATAGTACTTTTGTTTGGAAAAAGCAGAAATAAAGACAAATACAAGATTTAAACATTTTTTTAGTACTTTTTATGAGATGGGATCCTTATTTTCTCATTGACTTTATTTGTCACATTAATGAGAGATTAACTCATTGACAATTTGATTTGGAAAATTCAGATAGATGATATGAACTTAATAGCTGCACAATGCATGGTACTCTCTCATTTTAGAACGTTTTAAAAAACTGTAACCAAGCTCGTAATTTTTGTTTTGACTTTTTCTTTACCTCTTTAACCAAAATAATCGGCTTTTAGCCAAAAAAAAAAAAAAAAGAAAAGGGAAAATGTGAAGTAAATACTTATAAATGTGTATTACAAAAATATGTTGTAATTCATATGTTGTGCATTCAAGGTTCTTTACACGTTTGAACATTATTCGTTACGAAGTAACTTCAAAATTGTTAGTTATTCTATAAACTTATCCCTATTAGGTGATAATTTTCGATTTTATCACTCTTCCTTTTTCTTTTTTCTTTGCTATGTATGATCTATTTGATCCACTGAAAATCTGCGACCATTCTCTCATCTGCGACAAAGTGGTACTGTGAGTACCACCACTTTTGGGTCCAAAACTACTATCCGATAGCCTGGTCTCAATTACGCCCGCTTTCCATCTTAAACCCATCAGGCTCCAAGACAACTGTTATCTCAAACCACACAGGGTAGCCTATAATGGAAATCCTCACCCCATCCGGGAGCCCCGGGAAGCCCCCAAATCCCACCAGATGTTGCCACAGATATTCATCCATGAATCTTTAATCACTACATCTTAAACGAGAATCCAAACAGAATTGCTTTTGATAAGGAAAATGTAATTTTATTATTGATTCGAGATTTGGTCCTCCAAAAATAATAGAATTAGGTCTCTTGCTATGAATGAGAGGATTCTATCATCGAGATGATAGGGGATTATCTTACCAAAACTATGAGAAATTGAGTAAAAAATAAAAAACCATAGAAAAAGGCACAACCACTCACTAACTGACTCCCGATCTTCTCCATCCTTTTGGCTAACTTTGGCATCTAGAGGGCCGCACACTTTTTCAGAGGTTCATCGTCGCCTCGCCGACGCCTCTCGAAAGCCAGATTAATCACGTACCAATCCTCAACTTCTCAGCCAGTCCATTGCATCGAGGTCAAACTGTCTTAGCGTTTATCAAAGAGGTGAAACTTACTCAATGCTAAAGCTATGATCAGTCATCAAAGAATTGTCATCAACCAGCAAGGTCGATCATCATATCGCAATGTGATGCAAGAATGAGGATGTCACACCCCACTTTTACTAGCGGCAAAAAGCCAGCCACCCACAAATCCCCAACCAAGTACTCCAACTGACTAGAGAATTGATAGGCGGAAAACGCGGTGTGTAAAATGAATGCCTATGTGCCAAAAGTATTCAGCTTCCACAATATATTGAAAATTAAAGCACAGATACCATCCATGTGGAAAGGTGACCGACTACAGAGGTTCGCTTCTACAATATCCTAATAAACACTGACTAGAAAATTTTTAAAGTAAAAGAAACTGCAACTGCTATTGATTCTAGTAAATTGAATATGGTTAGGTCTCTGTGTTTAACTCCTATATCACAGTTCAATGGATACTTCATGATATCATTATCTGTAGAGCTATAATATGCCAATGGCGAGGTGATCTTGCCTACTGTAGACATCCCTCTGAAGAGATTCATTTTATTCCTGTGAATAGAATCTAGCATATCTCTATCTCACTCCTAAGATTCGAAATGCCAAATGTTCTGAACCCCAAATGCCACATTCAAATTGACATTCCTGGTTAATCAATCATAAAGGCCCACTCCGATCCGAATAATTTCACTCTCAAATCTCTGATCAGCAAGATTATATATAATATCATTTTCTTAGATTATCATATAATTGAAATGCGTATAGAGTAGATGTGATAAATTAATAATAACTAATAATAATAAGATCAACTTAATCCATCAGATAGATGTGGTTTGATGTAACCTCAGTGATCTGTAAATTAACACTGAGAGTGAAAAGATCAAATTGTCTAGCACAAAAAACATCACCATATTTAACTAAAATAATATCTAACTATGAGAAACGGTCCAAACTCGAGCACTTCCTCCAAGTCTCTCGTCGATCCGCTTCCTGATTTGCCTTTCCCCTTTACGCCTCCCACACCTGACTTCTGTTCATTCAGACTTAAATGATGAGGTGCAGATTGAAATGACGTCGCTGACGTGGTGATCGCCGCGACGTGACGCCACTTCCTGCCTGCTCCTCATTGTTCCAAAATCCCGCTTCCAAAGCCGCTTCTTACGCCCAATGAACCTCGTAATCCACAACTCGTATTATCAAAACTGGATCTAGCCACAAAAACTATGTAAAATTATTATAAAATAAAATGCAAATGATCGAACCGACGCTGAGTGTAAGATGAGTATTTAGGCACTCATCACACTCCTCTAACTTAGTTTCTTGTTTATCCTCACAAGAACCCACTCTAGACAGACACACACACCGACATAATGTAACTAATACTAAGACAAAGTTGATGTAATATACAAAATAGGATCAATTTGACTGACCACACCCACTGTTTACTTCATGTCTGTTGAAGGCATACACATTGACTTTCGGTAAATTCGATGAGATAGTGAAACCACTAGGTGCATCAAAATCCCATGGTGTCTACCAGCCTTCCCAAAACCCTTCTATGTGTTTATAAGGAATGATCTCCTGCATTACGCCTAGTTCCGATACCCAAATCTGTTTCTTCAACTACTTATTAGTAAATAGTTTAACTAGAAAAGATAGAACGACCCATTTATTCATGTCCTCATACTTGAAAATTTCTCACGTACTCAAAACAAATGGAAGTAAAGATCAAAATAGTGCCAAGAAGTTTTAAATTGGTGTTCTGTAGAAGTGGGATCCGACAGACTCCCCACCGCTTGGTTAAGGGCACTGACATTCACCTCTTCAACTCACCTCAATGCACTCACCAAACTCAAAGGCCCTAGGTTGCGTGAATGGTCCATCTTCTCGTCCATGTAGCTGCAAATAGTCACACTCTTTGGCCAATGGTCACATTAGGCTTTGATAGCTCTGACTGTGTCCTGGATTCAATTAATGATCCTCATTTTATTCCTGCGTGAATATACCTTTATTTTTATTCATATTTCTTTTCTTTTCTTTTTCTATTGTTTTTATTTTTCTTTTGGTTGGGGGCTCCATGATAACTCTTTGATTATAGTGTCCCATCACTCAATTAATCTAATCTCCCAGTCGATCTAATCTAGCAGCTGTCTCGACTTATGCATACTTCCGAAAGTCACTAGTGTGTGAGTGTGATAGGGTTTTGAGAACTGGTTTCTTGACTACCCTGGGATTGATTCATTGTCATTTAACTATTCAACCGAATATCAGCATCACAACAAAATGCATCAGAAACGCTTGGAGAGTAAACTCAATCCAAATTAATTCAAGACTGGCAATCGGCACACATGTATGTGATCACTACATGCAAAATGTCCTAAAACACACGCAACAACTAACACATGACTCATTAAGAAAGGTGACAAAACAAACTAAACTTAAACCTAAACACCACCAATAATCGTGAGATGCAACATTAAAAACAAAACACAACTAATATGTTAACAAACCAAAAATATCAGATACTAATGAAATCAAAACAACACAAACAAGAACAAAAACATAGTACCCTAAACAAAACCAAAAACATAGTACCTATCAAATATCCTCCCTTTCTTAATGAAATAACTACAAGGGTTCCTGCACTGGTAAGATAAAAGAAGGAGGGTGAACTCTGAATATCACTGCGGAGGTGGCAAGGGCTGCAAAGCTATGAGCTGAGCTAGCTGGGCTCGATAGACTCGTCGCCGTAGAATGATGGCCTTTATCACAGATCACCCGCATGTCGCACGCAACGCTCCATATCCCGAAAGTAACGAGGACTCTTGTTTTGGCTTCATCCCGCACGCGCCAAAGCGCCCTGCGAGTGAGAGCGGCCTGGCTCCCACATCCGGGAAGGATCGAGGAGCTACGCCGAGGCCGGGCTGGGTGGTGGTGATGACGAGGATCGTCTATGTCATCCCGGTATCGCCTAGAATCCAAAGCGAGCCTCGAGCACCTGAAGCTCATTCTTATCCGAGGGCTCGTGGGTCTCAGTCGAGTTCCTCAAGTCATGGACACCAGTGTCCCGCTTGACCGATATGGCCTTTGATTGATGAAGCTGTGCCTCATTGTCGCTGGCACCCCGGTTTAGCTGGCACAAGCCAAAAATAGAAAGGTGCTCCTGTGCTCCATTCCTCGCATTCCATGGAGATAAGATCTCATAACCTGCCCACAGGTATATCCTCGGATGATGGGCGGTTGGAGCAGAACGCCGGGCTGTCACTCACACACATTCGTCAGCTTCCGGATAAGACGCGGGCGATGAAGTGATGCCAAACTCGTGGGAATGCAGCCAAATGTTTGGCCTTGAAATCGACCACGGCCCCAGACCGTTGATCCTCCACCACCCGGCCGTCAATACGCGATGACCTCGTAGGCTCGATGCTCGCGTGAAAGTCAACAAAGGTCCCTAATGGGATGCGTCAAAGCCATAGAAACCATTGATCACTCCACTAAAGTCGCACTCATGGCAATCCCACTTCACCTGAGACACGGAGCAGGTCGGGCGTGCACTCGAATCCACGTCATCGCCGGATTCCAGGTGGTCGTACTACACCGCCACCCTTAGCCTCATCGTTTTTCAAGAAATCATCGGGTGATGAAACCCTTCTTGATGAAGGATCAGTTTTCGCAAATTGTGCTAAACCTGATCACGCGCACCGCGTTTATAAACATGAGGCATCGACGCGTGGAGTCGGGTCCGGATCGTCCGACTCTCCGTCACAGGTAACTTCCTCGCTGCATACCGACCTGTGAGACACGCAGGAGTGGCCCCAAAGTGGGCACCCAATGACTTGACAAAATATACACCAATGCTAAATGAAACTAACTATGACTCGAGACTCAAGACCCTAAACTGCACTCCGTTAAATACCCTAAATGAACACCTAAGAGACCACCTAAACCACCCATGTATCACCTAGGTACCTCTAGAATGCGACCTAAACACTAGAACTAAACACAAGAGGAATTACCAAACGCTCTACATCAGGCGTGAGGTTGGCCTAAAGATGAACTCCGATGGCCTGGTGAGCAATGGATGGCCGCTAACCTGGGATGGAGTCACTATGTCCTACAATGGTACGCAGGAGTGCTATGGTTCAAGGAGTGAGGGTGTAGATGAAGGGCCAAAATGAACCGTTTCGGGTTAAAATGCAGCCACGTCAAGGAGCCGCAAGTGTGGTGACGTCGCGACGCCGCTGCAGTAAACAAGCACCACGCCGCTGATGTCGGGTCACGCCGACGTGACAGAGCTTCACTAGGCAACGTCGCGACGCTGGAGGTAACGTCGCGAATGCGACGTGAGTGGGTTCAATCCACGCCGACGTTGGAACCACGCCGCTTAATGCGACGCAGCGTGCGACCAACGACGCCGCGACGCTCGGCCATTACCGCCGCTAATGCGACGCAGGTTCAGATCAATCCACGCCGCGACGTAGTGGGGGTGGACGTCGCACGGAGACTTCCACGTCGCGATGTGAGAATTCCACGTCGCGACGTGACAGAGGCATATAAATTTGACGTCGCTGACGGAGGTCCACGCGCGACGCTAGGGAACCAATGATCGCTAATACAATGGTGCACAATTTCACTTTTGATTTTATGGACTTAACACATGATTGAACGATTCTCCTCACTACTTGTATCCGCGCATCCTGAAGTAGACAAACAACAAAAACATCGATCACGGATAAAACTAGAAACCAAAAATCGCAGGAAATAAACAATAAAACTTGAACTAAGAAAAAAAAAAAAAAGTAAGTTTAAGAACACATGGGTTGCCTCCCAAGAAGCGCTATGTTTAATGTCGTTAGCTCGACGACCCTGAATCTCACTGTGCAAGACACTTAGGATAAACCGAGAAATGCTTATGCGCATCCTTATAGTGCTCACACCCAATGCTCATGCGGATGAAATACTCTTCTCAGACATGCCCTTGCCCTTCTCAAGAGTCTTTCGCGCACTGGGTTTATCCCTGAAATTTTTCTCATCGCCTTGCAAAATCTCTATGTACTGAAGTTCCGAGATATCTTCATTTGGATCGTTGTCTGGATGCTTCATGGGTTGGATGCTTCATGTGATGAGTATCTTAAATACTCATTTTATCCCTATGCTTTAGTTAGTTTTTCTAGTGTTTTTATGTTAAATAAGTGCCCTAATGCTCTAAAAGTTCACACTTATGATCAGGTCATCCATTTCCAGGAATTGTGCAAAATTGGTGGAAAATCAAGTATAGAAGCAAAGAGGGAGAGGCTACTGCATTTTGACATTTTCAGATATCATATGAGTCTTATTGCATCAAGCCATATATTTATGGATTCTACATCAAGAGCTTAGGGATACCAAGAACACCAAAATTGGAGTTCGAACAAAGAAGTTATGCAAGTTCCAAAACTTGAAGAAAATCAGCAAACATTTCAGCACCTTCAGCAGGAGAGGCTACTGTATTTTGAATTTTTCAGAGATCATATGAGCTCATATTGCATCAAACCATATATGTATGGATTCTACACTTCAAGAGCTTTCCAACGGTACCAAGAACACCCAAATCGGAGTTCGTATGACAAAGTTATGGCCTTACGAAGTTGGAGCAAAAACAGGGGACTGCAGCAACGTCGCGACGTGAGAACTAACGTCGCGACGTTGCAGAAACAGAGCATCCCGACGTCGCGACGTTGCTGCACGACGTCGCGACGTTCGGGGTCGGTTTCAGGATTTTTACCCATTTCGGTTTCTCCATAATGGAGTGGTTTTTGGGTTCTAAACCCGGAAGAGACGAAGGGGGAGTATGCTGTGGCTCTAAAAGGACTTTGTCCACACTTGGGACCGAGGAGGAGGTTGGGACGTTTGAAGATTTTGGAGAAGATCATGAGATTTTGTGGAAGAAAATCTGAGACTCACCATCATTTGATCATTATAGTTTCTTCTTCCTCTTTTCTCATGTTTTAATCCTAAGTTTATGATGTATCAAACCTTATCATGCTTTAAATTGTAGATCTAGGGTTTTGGCTGTATTGAACATGGGTTTTATATCTATTTGTTAACATTCCGTTTTCTATTTTTTCTGTGAATGCACCTCTATTTATTCATACTTGGTTCTATTTACATATATATTGATTTCTGGCTAACTTCAATGTGGTGAGTGGCTCCTTGCAAGATCTGAGAAGGGAGCAAGGAATTAGACATAGGTGAATCAACCTAATTAGCCCCGATAGTGCAGAAATTATCTATGAATTAGGAGGCGTGTGAGACTTTGGATCTTAATGCATCTCTAATGCTTGGCGTTGAGCTGAGAAGCAAAAGACCTAGTGTTAGTTGGTAGGTTATTCGACCTCGAGAGAGGCTTATAATTAAATTAGACAAGAGTCGCTTTGGAAAGCATTTTCATGAAACAATAGAGTAGAATTTTGACTTAGATCTAAGAGGATTGTCCGATCGCACTACCCTAGAATTTATAATCTCTGGTTTCCTTAGCTATAACTTCATTAGTTAGATTTAGAAATTTCATTAGTTTAGTTTAAATTTTGTTTACTATCACAATTGTTACTTGGATATTAGAGAAGTATTATACTTTGTCACTTAGCATCCCCATTTTCCCCCTGTGGATCGATATTCAGATTTCAGGTACACTTTATTACTTGACAAGCGTATACTTGCGCGGAATAGGCACTCTTTTTATATTTTTTTGCATAATTTTATATACACACTCACTACACGCCTATCAAGTTTTTGGCGCCGTTGCCGGGGTAGGGATACCAAGAACACCAAAAAAAGTAAGTTTAAGAACACATGGGTCAGCTTCCTAAGAAGCTTATGTTTAATAAGGTCGTTAGCTCGACGAATTTCGACCCACCGTGCAAGACACTTAGGATAAACCGAAATGCTTATGCGCATCCCCATAGTGCTCACACCTAATGCTCAAGGTGGATGAAATACTCTTCTGCATACGCCCCGTCTTCAGCGTTCTCTGCATCGCTGCCATCCCCAAATCTTTCTCATCGCTTGCAAAATCTCCGTGTACGAAGTTCCGAGACATTCCCATTTGGATCGTTGTCCGATGCTTCACGGGTTGAAATACATGGAAAGTAATTTCGCCTCCTTGACTCTCAATTCCGAGCTCACCCTTCGCACATTGACTGAAGCCTTCCCCGCAGCCTCCGTGAAGGGTCTCGCCATATAATGGGAATCGGAGTCGCCTTTCTTCTATGTCCGTAATGACAAAGTCACCTCGAGGACGACCACTAACTTCTTACTGTGACATTTCGATTATACCCCGAGGATGTCAGGTAGACTCCGTCCATGAAGTCATGTCGATCAGAAGCCGATTTCGTTCTCCCAACTTTAACCTTAAACATTGGAAAGCAAGATCAAGTCGATGCCGGCTCCCAAGTCACACAGGCTTTTCCGCATACCGATCCATGAATCTTCTAATTCACTACATCTTAAAACGAGAATCCAAATATGAATTAGTTTTGATAAGGAAAGTCAAAATTTATTATTAGGATCTAGATTTTATCCCTCCAAAAATAATGGAGAATTAGTCTCCGGGAGCATGAATGAGATTCTATCATCGAGATGATAGGATTATCTTACCAAAAATCAAGGAGAAATTGGAGTATAAAAAAAAAAACCCATAGGAAAGGTACGTTAAACTCCCGCACTAATCGACTTCCCGATCTTCTCCATCCTTTCTAACTTAAGCATCTGAGAGGTGGCCTCGACATTTTTCGTAGGTCTCACGCCGCCCACGATGCCCCGAAGCCGATTAATCACGTACCAATCCTCAACTCTCTAGGCTGGTATGCTGTACCGAGGTCAACTGTCTCAAGGTCATCAAAAAGAGGTGAAACCTACCATCAAGAAAGCCATGATCAGCCTGACCGCACTGTCATCAAAATCAGCTACAAAGGCTCATCATCATCATGAATGTGTGATGGGTGAATGAGGATGTCACACCTCACTCCCTACTACCGCAGTGGTGCCACCACTCACGTAAATCCCCAACCGCTACTTCCAACGACTGTAGAATTGATAAAGCAAATGCTGCGGTGTAAAATGAATGCCTATGTGCGCGCACGCTGTAGCCCCCAAGTAATATACGGTACTTAAAGTACTATATCGATCCACAGGAAACGTGAATTGACTACAGAGGTCTCCGCTTCGCATAATATCCGAATAAATGATTCTAGGGTAAATTTTAAGTAAAGAAACTACAACTAAGCTATTGATTTTAGTGAATTAATGGTGTCGGGCGCCTGGGTGGCTAAATCTCCCTATCACGCTCATAATGGATTACTTTTCTAAAGATATTGTTATTCAATATATTTGTATATACAATGCGAGGGTGATCTTGCTCCACGGTGATATCCTTCTCGAGGTATATCCGCCTATCTCGTGAATAATCGAAGATATCTCTATCTCGACTTAAGATATTCGAAATGCTTAAATGTTCTAACCCCAAATGCCACCTTCAGTTCTAATATCTCTATTAACTCATTCCGCTTAAAGGCTATCATTTACCCAGATCCCTCGAATACCTCATCTCTCAAATCTCGATCTCCAAAGGCGACATAGTTAACATCGCCACCATTATCATATAATTGAAATGCAGTATAGAGAAGATGTGACAAATTAATAACAACCGAATAACATGAAAGATCAAACTTAACTATCAGGAGGTGATGGTATTGATGAACCCTGTAAAGAGATCTGTAATTACCGTGAGAGCATCAAATTGTCTAGTATTAAAACATCATCATATTATCCAAAATAATATCTAACTATGAGAAATCCAGCCCAAATCCCGGTGCACTTCCTCCAAGTCTCTCGCCGACCGCCCGGAATTCGTACTCTCTTCCTCTTCGCACGCCTCCCGATACCCTAATTTCGAGCCATTCGCACTTTTTAAATGATGAGGTGCAGATTTTGAGCCGACATCGCTGATCGCAGGACGCCGCGCACGTGGTGACGCCGCGACGTGACGCCACTTCCTTGCCCGCTCTCATTGTTCCAAAATCGCTTCCAAAAGCCGCCTTACGCCCAATGAACCTCAACCACAATTCGCATACAAAATCAGGATCTAGCCACAAAACTATAAAATTATTATAAAATAAATGAAAATGACGAACTGACAAGAGCGTAAGACAGAGTGTTTTAGGCACTCATCAAGAACTTATGAAGCGGCTTCAGCGTCACTACGAACCCGTATAAAAATTTTTCTTTTCTAAATTTGTGATTTTATAAAATTTCGACAAAGATAATCGCCGTATTGTGACATATCCCAAAAACCCTCGTGATATACACCTATACCTTTTAGAAACATGACAACTAACAACACTTCTTCAAAAGAGCCTCAGGCTCATCACATTTTCGCAAAACCAAAATTTTGTACATACATATGTTCCACAATACAATTTCAAAGTATTTCCTTACAAAACTTCGATAATACAAAGATCAAGATATAAGTCAGAGAATCCTGATTATGTCCCAAATTTTCCGCTGTGGCCTGCACTCGGAAAATAGTTTTAAATAGGAAAATAATGAGCTAAACAAGCTCAGTGAGTGTATGCTTTATAAAATGCTTGCTTTTCTGAAAATATCTCAAAACTGTAAAACTATCTTTTACAAGACAATTTCAAGAACTCATTTACAATAAAAGTTCTAAAACTTTTCGCGATACGCCATTACTGGCTTTAAAAGTTTCTAAAACTTTCATAATACGCTGCTTGTTTCAGACAAAAGTTTCTAAAACTTTTCATAATATGCTTGCTTGCTTTGCTTTTAAAAGTTTCTAAAACTTTTCATAAAAATGCTTGCTCGCTTACTAGTGGTTAATGAAAACTATATGAGAAATACTATAAATCAAGATCAACCACTCCGGAGGCCTTTCTCACATCGTATTCCCAAGAACACTGGAGCCCGGCTTCAACCGTGCTCGGAAGGACCTAGTCCACATCACCTAGCGAGCGGCCTCACCACATCACCTTTCTTTCTCCTAAATATGGTGGAAAGACTCTGGTCTACGTCACCATATAATAGCCAGCGCGCCAACTCTATATACTCCAAAGATTTCAAGCACGGTCTCCTTTAAATGTCATGATGCATGAACTAAGTTTGCCAATTGCAAATCTAAAACGCATTTAAATGACGTCCTAACACCATCGCAAGACATACCTTAATAATTCTTACCGTATGTTTCGCTTAAAACTGGTGGATTTTCGCTAGGCCCGTTTTCTTATAAATATACTTTGCTTCGCTTCTGAAACATGGTTTAACAATTCAAAACCATTGTTTGCTTGAAATATGGTTTGATAATTCAAAATCATTGCTTGCTTACTAAAACTCATTGCTTGCTTGCTTTAAAATATGGTTTATAATCAAAACCATTAAATATCAGCATAAAACAGTTTATAATAATACACTAGTATTTGAAAAATAGGTTTAGAACACTCTCACCTTTGTTTACCAAAACTCGAAAGCACCGACTCACAACTTTCCCTCTCGCTTTTTTTTAGCCTACACACTCAAACGAATACGGCCAAAAACATTAATCGTCCATGATAGCAGAAACTTAACGCACTTCACACTCTAAGTCACTTTAGGGCTTCCACACAACATTCATATAAAGCCAAATGAACAATTTACCCTGAGCACCAAAAAGCCCCTTAACAAAAACCACTCATTTTGGCAATTTTTTTCCAACTGTACTCTTCTGGACTTTATTACCAAAAAATTATTCAAACGGTCTTCAAAAATTATGAAACTCTCCAGATCAGTCCTTTATATATCCAATGACATCTTTAAATTTTCAATTTAAAATTCCTTCTCTAAGGCCCTCAACCACATAACACAAGTTACAGCATTTTTTTTGATGCCAAATTGGTTAGCTCACTGAATCACCTGCTGTTATCCTTGATTTCTGGGGTCTTAACTCCATAAATTGGAAATGGTTTCTTCACTCATTTGAAGCTATGGTTCTAAGGTTTCTTCTCCAATTGGAATCACCCAATTTGGATCAACAAAACTCAAGTTATTGTATTTTACATCTAGATTACTCAATTTGGCATAACAGAATCTGCACATAGCTCCACTTTGAAAAATTTCTGGGCACTTTGGGGTTACAATTTGCATGAACTTACTTCAAGTAACTTATTCCCCTAGAAGTCTATTTTACCCATAATTTTGAATCACTTAATTCGATGAGGAAAACCCACTTATGGCCAAACACTACAACAATACCCAAACAGAGCACAAACAGTGAGCCACACGAGCCACCTTTCAGTCCGTATTTGGGAGCCTTAGAGCTACAATTTGCTCTTGGTCCCTTCTATAAATTTGTAGCCCTATATCTTATGGTTCTTTACCAATTGAAATCAATTCATTTGGATGATTATAACTTAATCTATAGCCAAAACAAGAACAGGGGTTTTACAAAATTTTGACAGCATTTCCTTTAAAAACCCAACATTCTCCTTTTTACAACCATTCCTCAAAACCAACATGGAATTTACCCAAAACAACTCCACCACTCAGCTGGTGGTTTAGAACTTTATAACCAACCCTAGGTAAAATCCCAAGAATTCATACCGTCCACCAATCCACACAAAATCCAAATACACAAGATTCCATGGAAAACATACCTGAAATTCTTCTCCTTCCTCTTCTTCCTCTTCTTCTTCTCTTCCTTCTCTTCTTCTCCCTTTTCTTCTCCCAACTGTGGAGTCCTAAGTGTGAGACCAAAAAATGAGATTTGTTTGTCTCACCCCTCTTTTATATTAACAACTTTCCTTCACTCATAAGTTGGTCCTCAAACTACATCTTATTTGTATCTATAAATTTAAGGGCTTCTAAAATAGCATACAATCTTCTTTTATTACGACCTTTCATCTCCTTGTCAGCTAATAAATTTACCTCTATTCTAGTACAAAATTCCTGTCCAATCAATTTATCATTTCACAATTTCATCCTTAAAACTACTTCCAAAAAAATATTACAATGGCACTTAAATAATTAAGAAAATTCATTACATGCACCCCTACTTCAAGCATCGCACACACCCTCTCAGATCAGGAGTTACGCAGGTGCATGCATCAATATCATTAATAAAATAGACAGGCTAATACTCAAAATGCTCAAATCCATAGGATGAAAAGATACCATCCTCGAACGAGACAACTCAAAATATCGTTAAAAAGTGGTGGTCTCACAGAATTGGACTCTCCCACGACATGTCCTAAAATATCAAGAGATGAAATATCAATAAAAATATCATCCATAATCGCATCAGCAGTTGGAGCAGGAGAAGCATCCTCATCATCTCTCAAAGCAAGCACACAAAAATCACTAAGTGCATAATCTGGCTCAGGCTGACTGATGACCATATGGAGTAGCTCCTTAACATAATCATCAGACGACATAACCCCATGAATACCCTCATAATCAACTATCTTGTCCAGAAAGCACAAAGTGAACACATTAGATCGCCCAAGGGAAGGAGGAGCGATCAAGGTAGTAAAACACGTGAGCCTCCCACCGCTTAACCGAAGGTGAAAAAGCCTGATGCGCCAACATGTCAAGATATCAATAGGCTCACTAATCGATCCATCGAGATGCACAATGGCTTCAAACCCCAACAAAATAACAACAACCTAAAACTGTAAGGACGAACATGATAGTCAAATGGAATGTGATGAAGTCGAGATCTGACCCTCTCCTGGTGCAGTTGTGCCATGCATAGAAAATTTGCCTCTAAGGGTACAAATCCCAAGCCAAAGGGTGGGTCATGGTCTAAACTGATAAACGCGGTTATGACCATGCCGGGCCATGCCCTAAACTCCAAATCCGGGACATGTACGACATGCTCCCCATCATGTCCAAGCAAAACGACGGTCATTATTCGATCAAATGACATGGGTACTAAATCTCTAACAAAATACCTAGCTCCACGGTATGTACCTCATCAAAAGTGAATCCTGTCATAAGCAAATCATCACTCCCATGGCTAATCTCCAATACTGGATCAGAAGTCAAATGTGTCCCTCTTATAGACGGAATAGTGATCACTCGACCATCATGAATGAACTTCACCTTCAAATGGAGGGAAGATGGATACACCAACATTGTGAATCCATGGGCGCCTAAGAGTAGGTTAAAGGATATATGATCCTCAAAACCCGAAATAGGAAATGAAAAACACCGCCCAATCATCAACTCGAGTCAAAGTGCCCATCACCTCTATGAGTATCATAAGCTCCCACCGTCTATGTAGTCGCTCAAAACCAAGGCCCATATCCTAAAGCTATAGTAGGCAAGTGGACAAACATTAGTGGTAGATCCATCATTCAAGAGGACATATGGAACACAAGTATTCAAACAACCAACTGATATATGCAAAGGTCGAGTATGGTCTAAACCCTCCTGAGGTAAGTCATCCTCATAGAAAACAATGCAACTGGCTCAACCAGATGTGAGCATATGTATAAGGCCTTTTGGCAATGTGGTCGTGTCAACTTGAATCTGACTCAAAGCCCTGATCAAAGTCTCTCTATGGGTGGTAGAGGAAAATAGCAAGCTCCAAATAGAGATATGAGCTTCAGGTACTTTATAGCTACTTGAGAATCTCATCATCCTCATTGTCCTCGCCTCTATATCGTGGATCTATAGGCCGAGATGGAATCGAGGTTGTCACTGACCACCATATCCTCCTCCGATAACAGATAACAAATCTTTGATGCATCAAACGCCTAAGTGTGGGAGTAAGAATAAAAGGAGTCCCCAACACTATAACATAGCAAAGCTCACTAAATTTCTCGTGCTCCGGATCCAAACTGGAGTGATGCTCTACATCGAAAAGACGTGTGCGTGAATCTGCTGGCTCAGAAACACCTCATGAACCCCATCATCGCCATAACATCATCAAACGGCCCTTAATCATCCCATGACAACATATGGATGCGATCATCAGACTCAACAAAATCAATAGAATGAATAATTCTATCATCGAGGAGAACCGCACGCGGTGTAATAAGTCGGCGGGGTTCAGACCAACGTTAGGTCATTCCAACTCAAAATACCCTAATCAACGGCAAGTCCTCGAACAACATGTCTCAAAATAGTGCATCGACCGTAGTATGTCTAAGGCCCCGATGATAGGCACAATGGTAATCCATCCGAAAATGAGGGTGAACAACCGCAAGAATGGCCTCATAAGCAATCGGATCGAGTAATCCAAATAGCTTATCATCGTTTGTAAGATCTCGCCCAAAGGCATGCCTAGTAAGGTAAACCGAGCTTTCTAGCCGCCGTAGAACGAGGGCGCCGAGTCTAAGATGAGTAGTAGGTGGTCTCTCCACAACCTATGCGCGATAAACTGGGTGTGGTGGAGTGTATGGAGTTGGTAACTTAAGCGATTGAACCGATATGGAAGGTCTATACTGAACTGAACTATATGCATAGGAAGCATCGTGCGGCTGAATACATGCATAGTGAGGCCTAGGTGCTCGCTTCATGAACTGGAGCGGTTTCATATAACGCCTGTAATACCCTTAAAATTTTATAATAAAATTATTATATACTCGGTATAAATTGAACTAACTGGTATTTTCCTCGAATCATAAATGAATATCGTATAAATGATTATATGGCTAAGAGTCAAATGCAAATATAATATACTAAATGAGAATTACTACACTGAAATTTACCCAAGTGAAAATGGCAAATTTGAAAATGTGAAAATGAGGACCTATGGGTCAATTGTAAACAAGTTTATATGTCTAAGTGTAAAATATGGGGATTTAAGTGCAAATAGGAATAAGTGTGAGCTAGATTTCATATTTGGGAGAACTTAACCTAAAATGCATTTTGTAGCCAAACAAGGCCTTGAGTAAATGAGATATTTAAAACCAAATAGTAAAAAAATGAGAAATGAGAATAGGTGGAAGGTCAAACATGGCCTTATTAATTTGTTGAGTTTAAAAGACCAAAAGGGTCTGCTGGGAGCCTCGAAAGCAATCACGTTTTTGAGAGGGGGAGTGAGAAGAGAAGAGCTAGGTTGAGGAACATCCAGATTTGGTGGGATCATCCCCATTTTTGGTCTCCAAGTGATCAAAGAGGGAAGAAGGAGCCAAAGCATGTGGTTCCAAGAGATTGAAAGAAATAAAACCCAAACCCTTTGTTCTTTGTGTTCGAAGTTAGGGAAAACCCCAAATGTGGATAAAATAGTTTTGCTTTGGTTGTAAATGAGTTTTTGGGATTGTGTTGAAGTTGTTTTTGTGTTATTGGCTGGGATTATTGGTTTGGATTGGTTTTGTGTAGTGTTTGTAAAAGGGAAAATGTTGAGTTTTCAAAAGAATGTCAAAATTTTGTAAAAACCTCTGTCGTTCGCTATAGATTGGGTTATAATCATCAAATGAAGTGATTCCAATTGCAAAGAACCATACAGGCTAAGCAAATTTATAGAGTGAGACCAGAGCAAATTGTAGCTCTAAGGCTCCCAAATACGGGCTTAAAGGTGAGCCTCAGATCTCACCGGTTATGCTGTTGATATTGTTATAGTGTTTTGGCCATAAGTTGAGTTTCACTATCCAAATTGAGTGATTCAAAATTCTGATAAATAGAATTATAGGGGAATAATTTACTTGAAGTAATTGTAAGCAAATTGTTACCTCTAAAGGTCAGAAATTTTTCAAAGTGGAGCCTAAGTGTGTAAGAACAAATTGATCCGCTTGCAATTGAGTAGTCTGATGTAAATGAAATAACTTGAGTTATATTGATCCAAATTGGCTGATCTTAATTGAAGAAGAAACCTAGAACCATATCTTCAAATGAGTAGAAGTGGTTCATTACCAATTTATGGATTTAAGACCCCTGAAATGAGAAAAATAGTTGGTAACCGAGTGAGCTGGGCATACCAACCAGTTTGGCATAAAGATGTCATAACTTGTGTTTGGGTGATCCAAATGAGATGATTCAAATTCCTAATAAAAATAGATTCACAGAGATATAATTTTTGTGAAGGATATATGAGCAAAATATGGCTCAATTGTCCCCAGAAAATTTGGAAAGTGAGGTGTATTGGGTAGACATCAATCCTAACCAAAAATCCTAGGATGCACAAATGATTTTTCTTTGGTTATTCTTTGATTGTGAAATATGTGTGATGGATTAGTTAACGAGGAGGAGTCCGGTGCTGAGGTCAAGATTCCGAGACAGGAATTAAAGGACGATAATCTTTTTGGTTTGTTCTAAGTCTCTTTTTCCTATTTCAAGTATTGGATTGTTCTCCATATCTCTAACTTCATTTCAAGCATCGTTTGTGAAATGCTTATTTATGAAAGCTACATATTGATTTGAAATGATTAAGTTGGTGAAAGTTTGTCAAATATTTGCATGTATGCATTATTTGAACTTATAAATGAAAACTATATGTTTGTTCTATCTACCCCTTTATTCTTGTTTCAAGATTTTAAATGCTTGTTTCAAATGTTTGTAGTGCTTATTACGATTTGTTTTGATTGATTTGAGACAAGCTTGATTTGCATATGAAAATTTCTGCGATTATTGAAAATGAATGGCTCAGACAAACATACATACTATACCGTATTTTTCTATTAGTGATTTGAAAGCCCTTAATAGAATGATTAACCTTTAATTCGCATAAAGGATATATTGGTATACCAATAGGGGTCAAATTAGCAAAGATGCAAACGATCATTGATGTGTCACTCCGATATAACTCCAAATGGATAGTATTTAGTGTTCACGAATTGATTTTTAATAACTACCAAGAACTCCAAATGGGACCACATCAGGTTATAAAACAAATGCTTTTATACCTACCGTTAACTCCAAACAGAACTGCGTCTGATTCCGATATCCTATATACCGAAAACATAGGTTAAATTCGTTAAGGGCATAACTGAAATGACTTTGAGATTTTTGACATATTGGAATTGAAATGCATGATTGCAAATTGAAATGATAAGAAAGTTATGAAATGCATGATTTGTGATTTGAATGATTTATCAGATAAGAAAGTGCATATTTGGAATGATCAATGAATCAGAATGATGTATATATGACATAAATGTATGTATTGTATTTGCATGGATCATTAAAAAAAGATTCAAAAGCATTGTTTAGAATTTTTTTTTTGCATGATTTGACTTAAACTGAAATGGAAGAGAGAATCAGATAGAACTACTACATGAAAAATGCTTAGCGATTGTTTTACCAATGCGCAGTACGAGTGATATATAGTGACTTAAAGCTGATCCAAGATCGAGGAACGCCGAGTCATAAAGAAGGAATTAAGTGAGTATGCTCATACTTGTACATTCATGTCATGTTTCTTTGAACTGATATTTTTTAAAACATTTTGAACTCTGAATATCTATTTTGTAAACCATTTGGAAAAGGCATAGAATGCCTTCATTGTAAATGCATTTTGTTAAATGTAAATGTTTATGGGCTTTCCCTAAATTGAAATTGCTTCCACAAAGATTTGAGAATGAAATGTATTTGATAAACGGATTTAGTTAATGGATTCTACAAGGCCCCCCGGGTTTCGCCGATCCGCCACCAAGCTCTGGGCCTGGTTCGCTGCTACATCCTACCTCCCCTAGTCTATATGATCCAGATGGCTTCTTCCCCTTACTATCAAAAAAGGAAGAATCCGACCATAAACCGCGCACCATACCGTCCTCAATACCATACAATGCCTCTATCAAAGCTCTGTAATCCATAATCGATACCCCATAAGATGTCTAAGATAACAAGGCTAAACTCTCTATGATCATGCGACATGCTTCTCATTGATGGATGGTCAATCATTTGAATAACCTTCTCCCTTCAACGGGAGATGAATGATGTAGCAATCTCATGAGCTCCCTGCCTTATGGCCTCAAGCTCTCTCTTAATGACATCTATGACAATGCTAAAAGAGAATTATTGGATAAACTCATGGGCAAGATCCTCCCAAGTCCGCTTGCGTGAAGCATCCAAGGTGAAAACATTCTATACACACTACTCTTGACAAAGGGAACAACATTCAACCCGATCTTATCCAAACCCATGCCCCTCATCAACTGACTGTATATCCTCAAATGAGTATGTGGGCATCCTTTGCCTGTATACCGCACCATGTCAAACATCTAAAATTTAGGCAGCAGTGGGGTCATAGGTGTACTATCAAATCCTTCCCACACATCCATACCCTCCTCGTAATCCCCACCGTCTAAGCATCTATTCTACTTTGTAATGCTTGGCCATCGGCACCAATGGTTTGAACTGAACAATCATGTGAAGGATCACCTCTCGTATACCTCTTTAATGACAAAAAGGAGTGCCATGAGGACAGGCAGGCGGCCATCCAACCCATCGATGGAGGTGGAGGTGGAAGGCCCTGTCAAACCGAGATCCTCCTATGTCAAATATGGGGTCTATCAGCCTACCAATCCTCCACTAAGGCCATGTATCGCATTCCCCGAGTCGCGCACACCGTAGCACCGCTTCAATAACCACTACATGTGGATCCATATAAATCTGATATGATGTACGTACTAATCTACCCTCAACTCTAACCCACAAAGATGGTATTAATCTGTGTCAGTGAATCCTAAAAGTGTAACCGGGAGAAGCAAATAAGGTGGAGTTCGCTAAACCGAAATGAACGCTACTATAATGAAACTGAAGAGGCAATCCATCACCATCACTATGATAAAACCACCACCGAAACCTAATACTCATCAATCTCGTATACCTGAGAGGAAACCAAATGGAGATTGCGGATCCACAACACAACTAAACTGCCCTAGAGGCTCACAAATGCACCCACGCAGGATGTGAGTTCTAATTAGGTAGGATCAAACTCAACCCAGAAGTCAATGGTGGCTCTAAAAAGACAAGGGTGAGTCTTAAAGGGGGCTCCTAGTGCGATCACATCTCCAAATGATACGTGAACCCCACACATCTCCAAAGAGATCAGGCGCTTCCATGCAAGGTGGTCATAACCTACACATGCACTTCCGACATCCCAAGGCGGCCTATGTAAAGGCTCACTATTCTCAACACTCAGGGATAAACCACATGTATAGTAAACGTGTGGGTGCATCTGAAGAACCCTGAATGACATCTAAAACAAAAAAAGGCACATCGATCATACAAGTATCCAAAAATATAGTTATGGGCTATACAAGCCTTCAAAGATCGAACTCTTTAGCATTTATATGTCGGCCACTTCCAAAATGCTCCAAAACATGGATATGGCCCATAACTAGACCTTACTCCTAATCACTAGCTTACTACAAGGCAAGGAGTGTGCTAAGTTCCACCAAATGACTAAAAACAAGAGACACAAAGTCGACGAGACTGTGAGGTTCGAGATATGATACTGTGCTCCCACATGCATACGCGACAAGCAATCATGTAGGGAAAAAGTAGTCATGCAACAAACAATCATGCAAAGCGCTGCATATTTCATTCGATATCTACACATAATATAAGTAGGAGTATAAGATGAGCAGTGGTGGAACATATAACAAAAAACAACATGCTAAAGTGAGGGTGATCAAGATGAATATACCGGAGAGAATCAACATGTCAAAGCAAATGAGATAACCAATCAATCAAAATGCACGGTCGATGAGTAGAGTAATCATACAACAAGGAGGATCAACATGCCTCGATAAATAAACACCCAACCAATATAATCAACTAGACTACGTACAAATGAAGTATGCAAAATAAGAGTCTATACAAAGAATGAGATAAAATATTATATAGTAAGAGGAAGTCAACATGGTATGAGAATAGTCAAGCAAAATAATCAACACGTCAAAGTCAATGGACTATACAATAATGATAAAATAATAGGTGTCAAGGTGAATAGAATGAGCAAACCACAAGAAGCAAGTGACATAACAAAATGAGTAAACGTGTCGACCAACCAATATTGATGATACAACAATCAAGCATGTGAAAGGTACAATCAGTAAATCAAAACTCTCAATATGCTACCAATAATCAAGTATACAGAAAGCAAAAAAAAGAGGTATCTATTAATCAATCCAAAGAGTGATAATTCTCACGGGTTACTTCTCCACCCAAGCACATGTCATGGCAAACAATCACACTCAAGTAAATACATGATCCTACTTGAACGCCTACATGCCCAATCCCATGTCTCGAAGTCCTCATCGACGGCATCACACATGCCTAAGCAAATGTGAGAAAATATACAGTTTCCAAAACAAAAGCTTTTTGTTCTCGAAAACTTACTACCGAGTTTTGGTAAAATTTATTGGACAACCCTCCGAGGCAAATATGTTGGATAACCCTCCAAAACAATTCATGGGCCCCACCGACGTGATTTGTTGGACAATCTCCCAATACAATTCTCCGGAAAATCTTTCGGCATATGCAACATGCATTATGCCATGCATGTAAACTAGCCATTTAAGTATTAAACGTACAAACCATCGTGACTCATCCCTGAAACAAGAAGGGATGTGGCCCGCATCGTCCTGCTCCCACGTCGACCTCCACCCACAAGGTCGCTTGATAAAGACTCTCACTGGGCCTCCTGCGCTCGTCGCAAAACCTGATCCCGACCATCCATATCACACCGGTCCCTCCTCGGCGCCCCATCCATGTCAACCTCAATCTCTCCCCAACCACTACATGAGCTGATCCATGCACTCTGCGCTGGAGACGTGAAATACCGCAGGACACCTAACATGCTAGGCAAAAGAAACCAACCCACGGCCTACGCGCTTCACCTTCAGCATTTTAGCGCTCTAATGAACCTCGGGCCGATAGCTCGCGCTTGCCGAACTCAATCACTTCCTTAAGATCACCTTAAGAAGACGTGATCTCCAACCCCTAACTCTAAGGGTCGGCGCCTTTACATCGCTGAACTCTTCCGCGGCCTGAGCCGTGAGAAGACGTCAGAGGTATCAAGCTCACCTTCGAGGTGTCTCTAATCAACCGTGACCAAAGTGATGGAGCTTTCCCACTCTCGGTCCAACATATCTGATCCCACGGCCTCCCATACAATGCCCGCATGGTGTCATCCCCGTATACCGGGCCTCGTAATCGTTTGTTGTAGGTGGCACTCCACTCAAGGGAAAGTGCTCTTCCCAAATACTCCTTATGATCCAAGACGCATGCTCGCAAAGATGTTCTCTAACACCCGCATGGTCCTCTCCGATCGACCATCCGCTTGTGGTGGAAAGTTGTACTCATGGTCAACAGCCCATAGCCTTTTGAAAACTCTTCCAAAAGTGCTACCAGAACTCCTGCCCTATCCAACACTATGGATACCGGTACTTCATGTAGCCGGACTATCTCTCGAATGTACAACCGGCAGAATCTCTCCAATGTGAAGGTCATCCGCACGGCTAGAAAATGTGCCGACTTCGTGAGCCGATCCACTATCACCCATACCGCATCATGTCCTTGCGGTGTCCATGGCAAGTGGGTCACAAAATCCATCGACGTGCTCCCACTTCCACTCAGCCACCTCCAATGGTCAAGTGCACCTTGCCGGGCCTCTCGTGCCTCACTTAACCTCGTTGACACGCAGACATTGCCTAACAAAGTCCCTTTACGTATCTCTTCATTTCGCCCCGCATACTTCAGCGACGAAGATTCCTGCACATCTTCATGCCACCGACGCACTACAAATCGGCGAGCGTTGAAACTCCTCGAATCTCCTCTCAAATCGTCAATCAAACTACTACCCGGGTCCTCTATACCCCGAAGACTACCATCCGGCGGACGGTCCACCCCACGCCACCGCACTGAATGTACCGTCCCCGACGGACACTCATCTCCGTCCCCCACCAATCACCGTCACTGTGAGACTCGGGCAGCCACTAAACTCCCCAACGCACCGAAATTACTCGCTATACCGAGCCCAACCGTCCCATTAGCCTTCGAGCATCCGCCACCCCTAAAAGCTATACTAGCCAATGCTCCCCGTGACTTTCGATGAAGCGCATCGGGCCCACCACATTTGCCTTACCGTGGATGGTAATGCAAAGTGAAGTCATAATCCTCAGTGAACTCCATCCACTCATGCCTCACATTGAGGTCTCGATGCGTAAAATACACTTTAATTTTTTTTTTATGGTCCAGCACACCCTCGAATTCCCTCGCCATAAGTAATGGCGCCCAAATCTTCAAGGCGTAAGACTACGGTCGCCTGTCCTCTATGTCGTGGGGTAATTCCGCCTCATGATTCTTTCCGATGGGAACCATACATTACCCTCCCTGACCATCAAAACATGTCCCATCCGTGCCTCGAGGCATCACAATACACTTTGTACCCCTGTCCTCTGTCCGGGACTATCAAGATAGGAGCAGTAGTAAGTCTCCTCTTCAACTCCTGGAATGCCTCCCTCGTTCTACGATCATCCCAATCAAACTCTTGATCTCCTTCCAGTCAATCTCGCCGACAAAGGCGACCGAGAAATCCTCAATGAATCTCCTGTAGTACCCAGCCAATCCCAAGAAACTACGTATCTCAAAGATTGACTTCGGCCTCTCCCAACTCATCACGGCCTCGACCTTCTCTAGGTCTACTAACACGCCTGATGCTGACACCACGTGTCCCAAAAATCTCACCCCAGTAAGCCAAAACTCTCACTTCATCAACTCAGCGTGATAGTCGATGGTCTCATCAAATCGTAATACAACTTAAATGATACTTTGCTCCCACTCTAACTCTGAGTAGATCAAAATGTCACCCACGGCCATCTCACGACAACCGATCAAAAATAGGGCTGAAATACCCACGATGAGGTCCATGATCGCCGCCGGCGCATTCGCCAATCCAAAGGGCATCACCAGAACTCAAAGTCCCTATAACGCTGCCCCAACCGGGCTTGCCTTAGGATATCCTCGCCTCCCTAACCCTCAACTAATGGTAACAAGTGCGAAGGTCTATTTTGGAGTAGACTTTTGCTTGCTTTCTTTATCTTGTTTGAAAAGTTTCTTAAAACCTTTCACAAACCTTTTGCTTTAAAAGTTTCTCAAAACTTTTCTTTTACAAAACGGAGCCCGGGGCTCAACTGCATTCTTGAAAATAAACGGAGCCCTGGCTCAACCGCTTGTTTTTAAAATCCTACGGAGTTTGGCTCAACCGATCGTTTTGAAATCTAAATGAGCTTCGCTCAACCGCTTGTTTTAAACTCTCCTAAGCCTGGCGACCGGAACCAATGGTTGATTTTTCAAAATCGTATATTATGCTTATAAACATCAACCACTGAGGCCTATTTTGCCATCAGACTCCCAGTGAACACTGGTTCGGCTTAATTCGTGGCAGGAAGGACTCGTCCGCATCACCTTTTCCTAAGTGAATATGGTGGAATTGACTCCGTCGCCATCACCATAATTTAGTTAGCTCATAACCCATACTCCATACGTGCTACTCGCCTTTAAATGCATGATGTATTTGACACACCCCCACCCCCTTCTAGTGGCGGGCGTGCCGCTCACTCCATCAAACCCCACCGCTACCCTAACGACTGTAACTCCCCGTGGAAGTCGCCCGCATCGTCACAACCTCCTCATAAAAATTCTTCTTTCTTTTCTAACCTTATGATTTTATAAAATTTAAGAAAGATAACGGTCGCACATAGTCAAATTCCAAATCTCGTATACATCCAATTTACACTATATCCAAAATATGGCAACCTATACAACACATTCTCACAAAACTACTCTATGTACATACATGTTCCATTATACATTAAAAGTATTTTCTACTTAATATTCTTACTACAAGACTCAGACAATGTCAGACAAACCCTATTATGCTCCAAATGCCTTGCGTAATTGCACTGAAAATAGTTTTTAAAATGGAAAATAATGAGCTAAACGAGCTCAGTAGTTATACATATTAAAACTACTCTTCTCAACTGATCAAACAAATCATCAATCCTTGGCAATGGGTACCGATTCTCGACGAACCCGTTCAACCTGTTCATGAGTCAATGCAATCACAAGGGTCTCTGGCTCTTCTCTTCACAAATAAACCGCAGCGCCCATGGTGAAGTGCTCGATCTAATGAACCCTTATCCTGCAGCTCCTTAGTCGACTCAGCCCCCGCAACTCAACCGGTGCCATCCTATGAAGTCATAGGATGGGCTAAGTACCAAGGTGTACCCCAACACCAAGTCTACAACCTCTACGAGGCAATCCCAGAGGCTCATCCAAAACATCCTCATACTGGCCAGACTACTCAAGGTAGATCTAAGTCCATTTCACCTCGTCCCTCCGTAAGGCTTGCTAGCCAACCCGCCTAACTCGCCCATGACACTTGACTCGTAGACAATCGTCTGGGGCAAAATATCATGTCATTCCCTCAAATACAACACGAGTACCGGCCCCTCAAGGTAGCAGAATCCTCTTACGCCACAATCTATAACGACTCGAGCCACGCCAATCCATCCCCAAGATGACGTCAAACTCTGACATGTCCATGACCCTCAGGTCCACTGTGAGTAGAATCCCGAGATCTCTAACTCGCAACCACGACATATCATCCCTATCCTCGCCCTAATCCCTAGGAGAACTCACATACAAAGGCTCCTCCAAGGCCTCAACCTCTAAGTCCAACTCTATCACAACTGATGCAGCAATGAATGAATGCGACGCACTGTAATCAACAACACTCGCCATTAAAGTAGATAGAAAACGTATTCGTATGACCGGGTTGATTCATGACTCACCAAGGGTATAACCGTAAACACGCCTCAGATCCCTGATGTCCCCGCCCGTGGGCCTCGCTCCTCCTAGGGCCCATAACCCCGCCCTTTGGCCCGCCCGTGTAACGGAGGTGCCCAGCCCCGTAAACCGGAGCATTGGCCCTAGCCTATACTAGGGTGCAAGGAACAGCATCAGATCATCTCCCTGTTCCACCGCCGACCGGACTCCAGGCTGGTCCCAAAACTCGGGATCCTTGTCTCCGGGGCAACCCTCCTCATGTGTTCGAAGGCCGGCAAATGATAGCACACCATCTGCCCAGCCTGACTAGCAACTCTAATCCGTCCCTGACCCGGTTGGTCGCGGCTCTGGAACCCTCGTGATCTAGAAGCCTTCTGCTTCTTTCCCGAACTAGAAAGGCATCACTCTCCTTCCTTCCACTGTCAAACAACTCATCTATGTCATCCAAGATCCCATCCTCCTGATAGTCGAGGTCCCAAACTATGAAGTCCATATCCCCGAGGCGGAGTCTTACAACCCGCCCCCGAATGGACAACTTTAGCCCATTCTCGAATCTCTCCGACTCGCCATGTCCGTGGCCACAAAGTCATCGCTGAAAACTGCCAGCCCGTGAACCTAGCCAATGCACTCAATCAAGGCCATAGTCCCCCTCGCTTCAACTCTAGGAACTCCTGAGCCTTCGCATGACGAGTAGTATCTGAAAAATACTTGCCCATGAAAAGATGATGGAACTCTGCCCATGTCATTGCCACTAGATCTCTAGAGGTCTTCGCCCAATTCCACCATACTTGGGGGTCTCACCTCTAAATTCGAATGCGCCTAGTTCAACTCGGGCTGTGCTCTGAGTAACTCCATAGCCTCCAACACCTTCTCACCCCATGAACCAATGGTCCTGGCCACCACCTGACTTCCCGTGAATATCTGAGGATGATGTGCCCCTAACTCCTGTGAGGTTACCCCTGACCTCCTCACATTCACGCACTCACCACACAAAGAACGTCAGAATTCCTGTGGCAAATTTCGCAAAGGCTCCGCTGTCAACATCGGTGGTGCCTGACCAGTACCTCGTGGACGACCTCTACGTCATCTCCCGCGACTAGCCATCTACACATGTCAAATGACAAGTTAATATTCAATGCAGTATCTCTAAGGTGTAAACACAGCCTCGAGACACTATTTACATACTAGAAACATTTCATACGCAATGTCCATGCATTCATAGGTAATGCAAGACAATAAGCTCATATATTAAATCATATTCAATAAAAAAAAATTATTTTATTTTATTCCATTTTATTTTATTTTATTTTTGAAAACCTCAGGAATGTTGTTCATAAAAACAAAAACGTCATGAACAAGGATTCAAAATTAAAGGACTCAAAACAAAGGTCTCTGAAATAAATCGGGTTAGGTGCACGGTACACACCCCAACTCCAGCCGAGCGCCCATGGGCCGCCCGTGCCGTAGCACGCTGAGCGCCGGGTCGACAGGTGTCGCGGGCAACACCTTGGCAGTCGCATCGCGGCCCCCTCCTGCCATCGCGCCCCGTGGCCCAACCGTGACATCGCGGGCACCGCAGCTCAAGATAGCGCCGCGGTCGCAGGTCGGTCGCGGAGCAGAAAGCCGTGTCAGCAGCCTCTCGGGTCACGATACAACATTTGTATCGGGCGACCCAAGCCCTCGTCAAGACGCGCGCCGTGTCGCAACTCCCCAACGTCAGATCGTGGCACATCAGTTGCGCCGTGACGCGCCTCGTGCGCTGTATCGCACCCAAAGTCGCCCTCGCCGACAAAATTCTCTTGTGACGGACTCACACCCCCGAGCGGCCAGGCCCTTACGCGCGAGCCGCTCGCCCTACGCGCATGCCGACCGTGTCACAGGCATGCTGGCCGTGTCGTGGGGCACCCTGCTGCACAACCCAATGCCCTGTTTCACACAAAGCTGCCGGGGCTCAGGATTCGGGCCTAAATGGGTAGTAGCCCACCGCCGCCCGCCACACACACACACACACACAATACGCACACACACACACACACACACACACACACACACACACACACACACACACACACACACACACACACACACACACACACACACACACACACACACACACACACACACACACACACACACATATATATATATATATATATATATATATATATATATATATATATATATATATATATATATATATATATATATATATTTTTTTTTTTTTATTTTTTCATGTCTTCAATAGAACAAAATAAATTCATTAAAATTTATTTTATTTTTTTATTTTTTATTTTTTTTCTAGTTTTACACACTCTAAAATCTCAAAAGAAAAAAACATTTCTCCTCAACATTTTTTTTCCTATGTGCTATTAACCAAGCACACAATTCACACAACACACAACACAAAATCAAATCACACATCACATAAAACACAATGCATTGGTTCTAATTATTTCGTGGATCGCCTAGGGTAATCAATCACATACCTAAACCCTAACATCGATACCAAGCTGTGATGTTCTTATACCTAAATGACTCTGGCCTTAGCCCAAGTCCCCCAAGCCCTAAGTATTCGTATACCTAGGCTCTGATACCAAGCTATGAAGTTGGTATCAGGACTAAACTTATGGATACCCAAACCCGAGCTCCCTAGGTAATCGTTTACCTAAGCTCGATACCGTCGCGATACGCCCAAATCCCGGGGGTTCGTTGACAACCCGTCAACTCGCGGAATACTGGATGTCTTGTGTCGACACCAATTAATGGAAATCGAGGCAGAGTCTCTTTACCTGGGAGCTCTACCTAAGGTACACAACCTGTCCCAACAATTAAAAACGACCACACCGGGTCCATATACAATTAAAATGAGTAAAAATTGCCACATGGGCCCGTACATCAATACTCACTAAATACATATCAACTATGTAACATAGTTCAAGAGTTATTACATTACTTTAACTAAAATAAAATATCAAAATTTACAATTTTAATACATGTTCTACTAAAATGAATACTCAAAGCCAATAACCCGCTTTCTTCTAAATGCGCCTAGTAAGCGTCGCTATCCTATACACTCCTCGTTCGAAATAGTGATCCTTCGGCTGTGCAGGAGCAAGCCCGTGAGTGATACTCTCACGCTGGGTTACTCCCACCTAAGTGCACATGTCATGACAAACAATCACACTCAAGTAAATGATCCTACTTGAATGTCTACATGCCAAATCCCATGTTTCAAGTCCTCACCGACTCCCTCACACATGCCTAAGCCAAATGTGAGAAAATATACAGTTTTCAAAACAAAAGCTTTTTGTTCTCGAAAACTTACTACCAAGTTTCGGTAAAATTTATTGGACAACCCTCCGAGGCGACCATGGATAACCCAAACAATCTACGGGCCCTTCACGTGAATTGTTGATTGGCCCTCCAACACAATTCTTCCTGGAAAATCTTCCATCGGTAAATTCCTTTCACAAACATTTTTCCTTTATTCTTTCTCATGTCATGCACTCACCCTAATATTCCCAGTGGTACCCTAAAGGCATATGGAATGCATTATGCCAATTCCAACAAGTCATGCTAATATATGAAACATGTATATACAAACATAATTAACTCACATAAATCATGTTATTCAATTTGCAACCAATAATACCAAAATTAGCTTACATGGGCTAATTGACCAATCAAGTAATTCATTTTGAATCACCCAAAACACACAAAATCACACAACAAAATCATGTGAACAGTGAAACCCTTGGGTTGGCACTGTTCACGGCCACACAATAGGGATTTTCCACTTGCCTGGCTGTTTTCGAGACCAAAATCATGGCTAAGTCAAGCCTTATAATATCTCTGACCATTCACATGACTCTTAGCCAAAGAATAACACAGGTAGGAAAAGACCCCTACCTCTTAGAGTTGTCGTAACTCCACCAAATCGGTGTCCACACGTAGCCCTCAGTCAGACCGACTTGTACTTTCTTGTCTGGCCGAGAACCGACTTATCCGAACTTATCGGGAATTAGATATAAGGCACACACTCTCTCTAAAATCTCACACCACACACTGCATGATTTCCACCCATCGGCAGTTAAAACTATTCTCCATTTTGTCTTATTCATTTAACTTTTCAATAATTTCTCAGGTCCTTAAGTTTTGATTTTCACACAGGTTTAATTCCAAGCTATTCATCTCATCCTCTCACTAATCATGCAACATGTGTCACACATGGGTGCATGTAAGAGTTTACCTTTTTCACATCATACGCTCTCTTCATAAGCCGCTTTACGACACCCACATGGGTGCCTCTGAAAACGTGAAATTTTGAATGTCTCGGAATTTGACGAAATCCGACGTGTTAGCTAGATTTCGCGAGATGATTCCAAATCTATGAAACTGCTTTCACATCCGAGATCTGTAAATTTCATTCTAATCGAAATTATCATTTTACCATTTTTCGTGTAATTTGAATCTTTCTGGTTTTACAAACAGGTCGTTACTTATTTAATTATTACCAAGCTGCAGAAGACCCTCTAAGCCACTAAAGTCGGGTTTCTACTAAACAAACAAAGAAAAATATGACTTTTAACTAATTAGTTAATGAATACCGAAGATAAGGAATAACAATACAAAAACTATATAAATAAATAATCAAGCAAAGCCAGATAAGAAAAATGTGTGCCTGGACAACATCTTAGAAGAGATACCAATTTGGAAACAATGTTACTGCAATAACAAAAATACAAACTATTCACATTCAATTAAAAATTGGTTATAAATCATATGTCAAATTATTTATTAAAATGATACATGGAATGTGAGGCCCCACTCAAGCCTATTTATATGTTACACAAATTAACTCTCAAAGATTCCATTTTATAGGAATTGTAGAATTAATCATGTGTTTGAAATGTTTGAAAACTGATTTAAAATTGAAAATTTGAAAATAGGAAGTTTGAAATTGAATTTTGAAGATTAAGAATTTTGAAATAAATTTGAAGTTTGAGAATTTTAAAATGAATTTGAATTTTGAGAATTTTGAATTGGGATTTTGAAAATTGAATTTTGAAATTCAGAACTTGAATTTTATAAATTTGAGAATTGGAAATTTGCAATTTGGAATTTAGAAATTTGAAATAATAAATTGGGAGAATTGAATTTTGAAATTATGGTGCTTGAAATTTGAAATTGGGGGATTGTAGTTTTGAAATTGGAAATTAGGGGACTTGGATTTTGGAATTAGGATACTTGAATTTTGTAATTTTGAAATTGAAAACTTGAAATTGGGGGACTTGAATTTTGAAATTAGGGCACTTGACTTTGAAATTAGGAATTTTGTAAATTTTGAAATTGGAAGCTTTAAATTCTGAAATTGGAAATTGTGGAGCCTTAATTTTGAAATTGGGGCACTTGAAGTTTTAAAATTGGGAATTTTGTAATTTTTTAATTGGAAACTTGGAATTCAAAATTGGAAATTGAGGAAATTGAATTTTGAAATCATAGCACTTTAATTTTAAAATTTGAAATTTGAAACTTATAAATTTGAGAAATTGAAGGAATTGAATTTTTAAATTAAGAATTTATAAAATAAAAATAAAAATTGTGAAATGTGGAAATTGGGCATATTAAAAATTTTGAATAAATTAAGGATAGAAGCTTGATGAGCCAAAGAGCTGATCAAAAGGTAGGGTGGTCAAAGGTCCTAATAGGTCTAGTCAAAGGGCTAAGTCAAAGAACCTAATAGACCTAATGGGTTGAGTCAAAAGTCATAATGTGTTGGACCTAAAGAAATGACATGACTTTCTTGACTAAGTCTTAATGTGTTGGGCTTATAGAGATGGTAGAACTTCATTCACTGTTCTACTCACGCATTAAACGATCTAACGAATTGAGCTTAGAGAGATTATAGTACTTTCGACTAAGGTGGTGTCATTTTTTACTTAATGCCTAATAACTTTTTGAGCTTAATGTCATCAGAAGCACTAATAAAGATTAAGATGTTTGTTTGCTTTTAACATTAAAACATTACGATAACTTAATCTGACATGTTCCCTGCCTGTCATTCTTAATAACACATGTTTAATTTAATTTTAATCGGGTTTTTAACGGTTTTGTTTATTTTCAAATCAACATTTTGCTCAGATTATATCAGAAACCCGAGAAAATTAAAAAATTTTAAAAATGGCAAAATGTTAATAAAAATAATAAATTATCATAAGGGTTCAGGGAAGCCTATAAAATTCTCTAGATCTCGGATGACGAAACGGATTGCGCTGAGCAATCTGCCTTTACAAATCTAAATACTCTGTAAGCTTCATCGACCTGAGACAAGAGGAAATTTTTTCACTTTTCCGCATAAGTTGTGATTCCGCAGACGTGATTTACGAATTCTCAAAGTCGAAATGATTCGCTAAGTTAATTTAAAATAAAGTGAACTAAAGAAATAAAATTGTTTCGACGTAAACGGACCTAATAAAGCAATATGAACCATATATTTAAAATAATACAATAAGCTCCCGCTCGATTATATTTGTTTAAAAATAATTTTTATTATTTTATTTTTTATACTTTAATATAAATAATTATTATTATTATAAATGTTTTTAACAAATAATATATAAAATTCATAATATTTTTATTTTTATGAAAATATTAATTTTAATATAATAAAAATAAAAAGAAAATATAAAAATTAAAATTAAAAATAAAAACAAAATATAATGAACCCAAGAAATAATTTTTCTGATCTCCATCACTCGTTTATTTTTAACGACAAGTTCAGACTGAAAATTAACAAGCTGGCCTGATGGATCGCCCATCCCAAACCCTCCTGGGCCATCCCTAAGAGCGTATATTGCTACCATTTTCATTGGCAACGATCGAGTTTTTCTTATTTTCATGAAATGACTTTTCTCGAATAGAAAAGCCAAATATTTTCACTTTTCTGATCTGTAACTTTTTTAAAAATTTCAGCAATAAGTCGTGAAAATTTAAAAACAAATAGCTTTAACGCCGAGTGCTATTCGGGCCAAGATAAGTCAGTGTCAAATACCTTACCTAAGTCTTAATGGGTTAGGCTTAGATGGATGTAGGGTTTTCTTGTCTAAGTTCTAATGGGTTGGTCAAAAGATCTAATGAGTTTAAAGGGATATCAACAAGTTAAGTTTAAGGTCAAGCAAAGTGATATAATCAAATTTCTGATAACGATAATAATAATAATAATAAACATAATTATTAAAGTCATTATTAAAAAGCATGATAACAATAAAATAGGTAACAAATTAAGTGATGAGAGAGAAAATGTGTACACGTAAAAAAGAAAAAAGAAGAGTATGAGAGAAGAGAGAAAAAAACACCAAACATTAAAAGAGAAAATTAAATATCAATGTGTATATTAGGAGAGAGAAAATTAATTAGAATATTAGGTGAGAGAAGATGAGTTACTAATGTGACGCCCCAAATCCCGGGGTGTCTCGTTGACAACCCGTCAACCTGTGGAATATTTGTATTTCATATTATGAAACCTAATACATGAGTAAAAATGGTCACTTGAGCCCTTACATCAATACTCACCAAAATACACCAACTATATCACAATAGTTCAAAAGTTATTACATTAATTTTAACCAAAACATATATAAAAATTTAGAGTTTTAATACATGTTATACAAAATAAATATCAAAATCACAATCTGGCTTTCTTCTAAAACTCCTACCAGTGAGCGTTTGTCCTCCCGTACACTCCAATGCACTCAAATAACGATCTCGACAAAAACAAAGAACGCCAAGAAACGATAATTTCTACACGTTACTCCCACCTAAGCGACACGTCACGCAAAACAATCACACTCACAAATACATGATCCCCACTCAATGTCTACATGCCTAATCCCATGTCTCGAGTCTCACCTTAATCCCACACATGCCTAAGCCAAATGCGAAAGAAAATACGCCAAAACAAAAGTTTTTTGTTCTTGAAACACACTACTCAGTTTCTGCGAATATATTAGGACTACCCTCCGAGGCGAATTGTCGGATGATTTTTCCGAATACCATGGGTCCGCTCCGATATGAACTGTCGAATCCACTTCAAGACAATTCTTCATAAAATCTTCCTTGAAATTCCTTTCACAACCATTTTCACTTTTCTTTCATTTTCGTGTCATGTACTCACAACTATCGTTCTAGGGTGCCCTGGTGCATATGGAATGCATTATGTCAATTCCAAACAATTCATGCTAATATATTTACATGCATATATTAACACAATTAACTCACATAAATCAATAACACCAAAATTTGCTCACATGGGCTAATTAACCAATCAAGCAATTCATTTTGAATCACCAAAACCACACAAAATCACACAACAAATCACATGAACCATGAAACCCCAGGGCTCAGATTGTTCATGGTTACGCCAAGTAGGATTTCTTCACTTGGCTCAAAGATTTTGAGACCGATACCACGCTCATTCGTGCCTCAACAAATCCCTCATCCACAAAATGGCTCTTAGCCAGTTAATAAACCAAGTAGGAAAAACTCACCTCGGAAATACTGAACTCCACAAAATCGCTCACACGTAGTCCTTGCCACAGAACAACTTCTAGCCCTTGCTCGCTTCTCTAGAACCGACTATCCGAACGCTCTAAATCTGTAGACAGCCTACACTTTCTCTCTCTAAAATCTGAAACTTACCTCATCAAGACGCTTTGCTTTCCAATTAGAGAATAGACATTTTCACCTTATTCTATTTAAACTTTTCTCACAATTCCATCACACCCCTTTATTTAACTATTTGACACATGGCTTAATATAAGTCATTTATCTCCATCCTCTCACTAATCATGTAATACGCTGGCCACATTTATACGTGAAGAGTGACTTTCATCACATCACATGTCTTTCAATAAGCCATCATACTAGCATCTACACTCCTAGCGCTCGAAAAATCGAAATTCCAACTGCCTTTAATTCGATCAAATTCACGTTTTCAGAAATAGATTGCAAGACGATTCTAAATCGGTTCGTTTCATCAACCAAAATCTAGAAAATTTTTGGATTTTAACTGAAATTATCATTTTACCTTTTTTCAGAAAATTAAAATTTTCTCGAGTTTTACAACTAATGAGATAATTAGGAAGGGCATGAGCCATATCATTAAACATAAAATTACAGGGAGAAAAAATCAAAGTTATAAAGCATTTAATGCAAAATATCAACTTAAAAAAAATTGAATATCCTAATTGTGTAATAATTATCTTTATGGTACAAAAATAATAATGTAGATAGAGGAAATTATTGAGGGAAATAAATAGCACATGGAGATAGAAATATTAAAGTAGAAGAAGAAAGAAAAAGAATAAATAAATAAATAAATAAAGGGAATCATTACTGTCAAATATTAATTGAGGAAAATCTTTGATCAAATGAGCCTAGTTATGACAGAGTGAGTGAAACAATCAATTTAAAAGACCTCCTCCACTTAACCAAACATTACCGTATTCCAATGCAAGCCAAACATCCCAATGTTAAAGACATTATACATTTCACCATTAAAGACAAAGTATCTTGTCATCATAAAATTCATAGCACTCACCCCTACCCACTAGGTATTACAAGATAAATCAATAAAAACATATGTAAATAATCTCAATGAAAGTGGTAGGTGCATTTTCCAAAATAGATTAGTAAAATAACCTAATAAAATCACGAGAAGAAAATAAGAAATAAATAATGTGAATACCTACCTCCAGGTACTATGAACCGTATTACTCGAATCTTCGAAACCGGCTCTCCTCTACCAAGTTTCCCAAGTGGGCTCTCCTTCTTTGAACCCAAATGACAGTTGTTGCTTTTCTAAAAAAAGAGGCGCCTCTCCTAAGGTCCTCTTCCAAAAAATGATTTCCTTCCTATGAGTCGTACCCTCCTTCAAAAGTGACGACTCCCCTAGATAGATGCTCCTCCCCTAAAACCTAATCTCTCTTCAAAAGCACTCTTAAACCCTAAAAAGGATCCCTTTTATATTAAAGACAAAAAAAAAACCTCTTTTGATGGCAACCACTTGACAGCCATTTGGGGCTCTACACCTTGATTTGATTTTGGATGCTCCATCATTCTTTAAAGTTTCTCTTTTAACACTTTGACATGCTGCTTATCATCAGACAGTTAACCCAACCAATAAATTTATCTTATATATATATATATATATATATATATATATATATATATATATATATATATATATATATATATATATATATATATATATTAATTGATCAATTTTTTTAAATTCAAAATTTTTAAATCAATATATAAATTAAGGAAAATTATGTATTTTGTCTATAAAATTGAAAGCTATTTTAGAACCGGTTATTCGTATACTTCTTCCAGATGGATAAATAGATCATACATAGAAAAATAGAAAAAAGAAAAAGGAGAAGAGTGATAAAATCGAAAATTATCACCTAGCAGGATAAGTTTATAGAATAACTAACAATTTTTGAAGTTACTTCGTAACGAATAAGGTTTCAAACGTGTAAAAAAGAACCTTGAATGCACAACATGGAGGTTACACAACACATATTTACACAATACACAATTATACATTACTTTGTTTTCCTTTTCTTTTTTTTTTTTTTTTTTGCAAAGGCAATTATTTGCCAAAGAAGTAAAGAAAAAGTCAAAACAAAAATTACGAGCTTCGTTACAGTTTTTTAAAACGTTCTAAAAATAAGGAGAACACCAATGTGGGGCCCATGCATGCTAGAACATATGTCCCCTCTGAATTTTTCAAAAAAAGTTGTCATTGGAGGCTCATATTAATGTGACAAATGAGTCAAGGAGAAAACAAGAATCCCCGTCTCATAAAAAATACTAAAAAAATGTTAAATCTTGTATTTTGTCTTTATTTCTCCTTTTTTTCAAACGAAAAAGTACTATTTTTATTTTTGAATTTAAAATAAGTTATGGTATGTGTGGTTGAACTTTGAACCGGAATGTGTGGCTTTTGTTCGGACATTTTCTCCATATGTTTTGTTAACATATTTATGGTATTTCCGTATAGCCTTCCTCTTTTTCTTCTTCTTTACATTATCTCTGTTTACATGAACGTCTAAACCATTAAATCTTGCCAATAGCAGTTTTAGATTTTTCCTTAGAAACTTCCACTTTCAAGGTTTTGACATCATCGATTATATATTGTAGTCCAAAAAAAAGAGACATCATTGATTATATATTGAGTTTTGCTTTGTTGTTGAAAATCCGAATGAAAAGAAAAGTAAAAATTAATATGAAAACAAAATATTCAAGAGATAATTAAATAAATCCTTTAATAATATATCATATAATATGGAAGATTTTTAATATTGCTATAGCCCCTATAGAGAATAATACAATTGTTTATTTATCAATAAAAATACAATATATTAAAGTGACATAGTTTGACCTTATGATTTATTATCAAGGTCATGGTTTAAAGTTCAATGACATGTCATTTTAAAATATTCATGAGATAATTAAATATATCCTTTAATAATATATCATATAATATGGAAGATTTTTAATATTGCTATAGCCCCAATAGGGAAGAATACAATTTTTTTTTTATCAATAAGAATAAAATATATTAAAGTAACATAGTTTGACCTTATGATTTATTATCTAGGTCATGGTTCAAAGTTCAATGACATGTCATTTTAAAATATTCATGAGATGATAAGGATAGTTTAAAATTTTAATATTAATACATAGAATATCAAAAGTCATAGATTTGAAATAGGATGTAAATATTTTACCATTGACCTTTAAGTAGATTTGAAATATTAACACAAGCTTAAAAGGAGAATTCAACGTCTTAAAGTCATGCTCTTGTAAGTAACCTTTGAGTAGTCTCCTTTCATGTAAAAATTAAAAAAAAAAAAAGGAAAAAGAAACCCTTTTGAGTGTTTCAAAGTCATGGGAGGGAGTTGATGTTTTGTTAAGTTTTGACCAACTAGAACATCTAAAAATATTACGTTGTGTTTATTTCTCCAAAATTACTATGTAACTAGAAAAACGTCTTTTATATATATATATATATATATGCTTCGTTGTATAGTGAAATTTTTTAAAGAAAATAAAATTAATTAGAAATTTACATATTTTTATCTTCTGTTAGGTTCTTAGAAAGTGTCAAGAAATGAAAATTTAATAAGGGGAATGATTTTATCACATTTGATGGTTTTATAAATTTTTTTAAAGAAAATTAAATATAATCAAAATTAGTTGGAAATTTATAAAATTTTAAATTATTCAATATTCATATTTCTAAGTTAAAGTAAATATAATAAGTTTAAAGAAAAATGATAGTGTGATGTACCAAAACTGGGTGTCTCTGACAACTCCGTCAACTCAAGGGAATATTCGTGGGATGCCTGCAACCCGACACCACCATACAAATTCCGTAGAGTCTCCTTTCAGACGGTAGTTCTACTCTAAAGTTAAGAAAACCCGTCCACTAAGTTTACAACGAACACCACAAGCATTCACGCTATGTAAAATAATGGTCACTGGGCCCCCGTGATTAATACTCCACAAAATACATCAACTATATACAATAGTTCAAGAGTTAATAAATTCACTTTACCAACATATATTAAAATGTACAATTTCTAATACATGTTATACAAAAGCCTCTAAATTAAAGCCACAACCCTAGCTTTCTTCTAAATGCGTCTCTAGTGAAGGCCGTCCCTCAGACACTTCGCACCGAAATAGTGATCTCGACAGGTGAGCAAAGCCCAAGAGTGATACTTCCTACATGGGTTACTCCCCACCTAAAGTCGCATACGCCACGACAAACAATCACATCTCCAAGCAATTATATGAACCCACTCGAATGTCTACGACCAATCCCATGTCTCGAGAGTCCTCACCGACTTCGTCACATATGCCTGTCGACGCGGTGTAAAATATCCGGGGCCAAAACAAAAGCTTTTGTTCTCGAAAACTTGCCATCAAGTTTCTGAAAATATCGACTACCCCTCCGAGGCGAATTAGTCGGATAACACTCCAAAACAAGCCATGGTTATCATCCAAGTGATATGTCGACGACTTCCAAGGCAATCTGGGAAAATCTTCCATTGAAATCTCCTTTCGCACAAACATTTCTGCTTTCTTCAGCACTTCATGTCATGCACTCACTTCTAATATTCTAGTGGTGCCCCAGCGTTGCATATGGAAATGCATGATACCAATCCCAACAAACTCATGCTAATATATAAACATGTATATACTAACATAATTAATCCACATAAATCATGTTATGCAAATCACAAGCAATAACAATCTCAAAATTAGCTCACATGGGCTAATTAACAAAACACAAGCAAATCTCATTTTAATCACTCAACATCATAAAAATCACACCAAAATCATGTCATTATTCACGTGAACAAGTGAAACCTCGGCTGGCACCTGTCTTCACGACCACACGAGGATTTTCTCCACTCAGCTCAAATGTTTCAGACCAAACACGGCTAATCCAAACCTCACATTCAATAACCATTTACATGGCTCTTAGCCAAAGAATAACACAAGGTGGAAAAGATCCCTACCCTCTTGGAGTTGTCTAACTCCACCCAAATAAAAGGTCCACACGTATTCCCTGGGCCATGTAGATCGAATTTCGCTTTACCTCGTCAGAACCGACGGTCCGAATGGACCGAAAATCTAGAGAGAGAAGGAGAGCCCTTCTCTCTTTTAAAACTCAATTCCAAAGACTCACTGTCGATTTTGTGTCTCAAAATGGAGAAGAAGACTATTCCCATTTTCTTTATTTTATTCATTTAACATTTCCAAGAATTCCCTTCATGCCCTTTATTCTGATTTCGACACTTGACACAATCTTAGTCACCCATTTCATCATCCTCTAATCTTAGAAACATGTCACAAGATTGCTACGTGCAGTGACTTCTTGTCACATCACATGTCTTCAAACCTCGTTTTTACGACACTCGACACTCTAAGGCTCGAAAACGTGTAAAATTCCGACCGCTCCTAATTCGACGAAATTGACATGTGTTAGCTAGATTTCGCAAGACGATTCCAATGGCGAAGTCCGCTTTCTGGCCATTCGAGAGATCTAGAAAATTCTTGATTTCACCAAATTACCATTTTGAAGTTACTTTTAAAATTGGAATTTTCTCCGGTCTTTACATCTTTCTTAAAAGAATTTGGCCCCAAATTCTGCACAATCACAACAACTCACACACATATGCAACGCGCACTGTATCACGTATGTAAACTAGTCATTTAGGTATTAAACGACTAAACCACGTACCTCATCCCTAAACAAGAAGGGATAGGTGGCCCGCATCGTGTCCTCGCGCTCCCACGTTGACTTCTCCACTCCACGGTGTCTCCATAGCACCCTCACTAGCCTCACGATCTTGCATCGCAAAACCTTATCCCGGCTATCCACAATGCACACTTGTCCCTCCTCGAAGGTCCCATCCGTGTCAACCTCAATCTTTCCCCAATCTACTACATGAGCTGGATCTGGAGTGTACCTCCGGAGCATGGAGACGTGAAATACCTCGTGGACACCTGATATGCTGGGGGGTAAAGCCAACCGGTACACTATAGTGCCTACCTTCTTGAGTATCTCGAAGGGCCCAATAAACCTCGGCGATAGCTTTCCTCGCTTGCCGAACCTAACCACTCCTCTCTTAGGCATCACCTTCAAGAAGACGTGATCTCCAACCTCGAACTCTAAGGGTCGGCGCGTCAGACATCGAAGATAGCTCTTCTACCGCTTCCGGCCGCGGAGAAGACGCTCAGTATCAAGCCCACCTTCTGGAGGTGCGTCTCTAATCAAATCAGAACCAATGATGGAGCCTTCTCCCACCTCGGTCCAACATATCAACATCCGTACGGCCTCCCATACAGTGCCTCATATGGTGTCATCTGTATACTCTTCTGGTAACTGTTGTTGTAGGCGAATTCCACTAAGGGAAAGTGCTCTTCCCAGCTACCCTTATGATCCAGGACGCATGCTTGTAGCATGTCCTCTAACACCCGTATGGTCCTCTCTGACTGACCATCTGTTTGTGGGTGGAAAGTTGTACTCATGGTCAACTACGCGGCCCATAGCCTGAAACTCTTCCAAAGTGCTCAGAAACCTCGGGTCTCTATCCGACACTATGGATACTGGTACTCCATGTAAGCGGACTATCTCTCAAATGTACAACCGGCAGAATCTCTCCAATGTGAAGGTCATTTGCATGGCTAGAAAATGTGCCGACTTCGTGAGCCGGTCCACTATCACCCATACCGCATCATGTCCCTGCGGTGTCCGTGGCAAGTGGGTCACAAAATCCATCATGACGTGCTCCCACTTCCACTTAGCCACCTCCAATGGTTGAAGTAGCCTTGCTGGCTTCTGGTGTTCAGCCTTAACCTGTTGACACGTGAGACATCGTCGAACAAAGTCCCCTACATGTCTCTTCATTCCGCTCCAGTAATATTGGCGATGAAGATCCTGGTACATCTTCGTGCCACCTGGATGCGCGACAAATCGAGAGCAGTGAAACTCCCTAAGAATCTCCTCTCTCAAATCGATCAACTGAGAACCACTACCCGTCCTCTATACCGAAGACTACCATCTGCGTGGACGCTCCAGCCCTCGTCACCTGTACCTAATTGTACCTGGTCCCTGATGGACACTATCTTCACGTCCTATCCCTAGGACCCGATCACTCTACTTAACAGAGACGGTGTAGCTACTAAACTCCCTTAACGTACTGCTCCTCGGCCGCAGACTATTGCCCAAACTATGCCACAGCCTCGAAAGATCCGCCACTCCCGGAGTTATACTTAGCCAATGCTCCCCGCGGATTCTTCCGACTGAGTGCATCAGCCACGACATTTGCCTTACCAGGGTGGTAATGCAAAGTGAAGTCATAGTCCTCTAGGAACTCCATCCATCTGTGTTGCCTCATATTGAGGTCCCGCTGCGTGAAAATATTCTTCAGACTTTTGTGTTCTGAGTACACCTCGAATTGTTCGCCATATAAGTAGTGGCGCCAAATCTTCAAGGCGAAGACTACGGCCGCCAACTCCATGTCGCGGTGTGGCACTCGCTCATGATTCTTCAACCGACGGAACCATAAGCTACCACTCTCCCTGACCAATCAAAACACATCCCAAATCTCGCCTCAAGGCACTTCATAATACACTGTGTACCCGTCTCCTCGTCCGGACTACCAGATAGGAGTCAGAGTAAGCCTTCAACTCCTAGAATGCCTCCTCGCATCGGTCATTCCAATCAAACTTGACCTCCTTCCGGGTCAATCTCGTCATAGGTGCCTCTAATCAGGAGAAATCCTCAATGAATCTCCTGTAGTACCCAGCCAATCCCAAGAAACTACGTATCTCAAAGACTGACTTCGGCCTCTCCCAACTCATCACGGCCTCGACCTTCTCTGGGTCCACTGACACGCCTGATGCTGACACCACGTGTCCCAAAAACCTCACCTCGCACTTACTGAACTTGGCGTACAGTTGATGATCTCTCAGCAACTGTAAAACAATCCTCAAATGATGCTCATTCTCCCACTCTGACTGGGATTATATCAAAATGTCATCCATGGAGACTACGACAAACTGTCTAGATAGGGTTGGAATACCCTATGCGTGAGGTCTATGAATGCTGTTGGCGCATTCGTCAATCCAAAGGGCATCACCGTAAACTCAAAGTGCCCATACCGAAGGCCCCAACCGGCCTTAGGGGATATCCTGGTTTCCTAACCCTTAGCCGATGGGCATGGTTCATCTTGGAGTAGACTCACGTCCTCAATCGATCAAACAAATCGTCAATCCTCGGCAATAGGTACCGATTCTTGACCGTAACCTTGTTCAACTCGTCAGAATCACGCAATGAAGGGTCTTGTCCTTCTTCTTGCAAATGGGACCGGAGGCGCCCCATGGTGAAGTGCTCTGCCTAATGAACCCTTGTTCGTGAACTCCCGTGATCCGATCTCTAAGTTCCTACAACCCTTCCGGTGCCATCCATGCTGAGTCATAGAGATGGGCGAAGTACTGTGGTATAACTCGATACCCTAAGTCTACAACCCTCCTCGCAGAGGCAACCTTGCAGCTCATCCAGAAAAACATCCTCATACTCGCAAACTAATCGAGGTAGATCTAAGTCCGGTCTCACCTTGTCCTCCAGGGTAAGGCTTGTTAGCCAACCCGCCAACTGTTCATGACACCTGGACTCGTACACCGTCTGGGGCAAAATATCATGCTTGTCCCCCTGAAATACAACACGAGTACTATCCTGCATGTAGGCGGTAACCCTCCTATGCTCACAATCGATAGCGACTCTGTAAGTTGTTAGCCAATCCATCCCCAGGATGACATCTAACTCTGACATGTCCATGACCCTAGGTCCATCAGGGAGTAGAATCCTAGATCTCGAAACCCGCAAACTACGATACATATCATCCCTATCCTCGCCCTAATCCCTAGGGGAGAACTCACATACAAGGGCTCCTCTGAGGTCTCAACCTCTAAGCCCAACTCTATCACAACTGATGTAGCGATAAATGAATGCGATGCACCATAATCAAATAACACTCTTGCCCATAGGCAAGATAGCAAAAACGTACCCTGTATAACTAGCTGATCCGCTGACTCCGCCCTAAGGGTGATGGTGCGTACACACCCCTCGAACCCCGACGTCCCGCCCTCAGGGCCTCGCCCTCGCCGACCCTAATCCGCCCTCTCGGCCCGCCTCGTAACGAGGTGCCCAGGCGCCTCCCTCGAAACCGACATCGGCTCCTAGCCTTTATCGAGCCGTGGGAGGAATATATTGTATCCTCTCCCGTCCTATCGCCGACTGAACCGCGCCGGTCCCGAAACCCCGATCCCCGTCTCTCGGGGGCAACTCATGTGCCCGGCCGCGGCAATGATAGCACACCATCTCGCCCAGCCTTAACCCAAGTAACTCGATCCGTCCCAGCCGTGATGGCCGCGGCCTGAATCCTCGTGAACTGCCCTCTCGCTTCTTCCCCGAACTGGAAGAAGACCGACTCTCCTTCCTCTTGCTACTGACACCCGCATCCCAAGTGCTCCGAGCATCCTTAATCTCTCTCTCTCTATGGTCATGGCGGTCCCAACCATAGAGTCCATGTCTTGTAGGCGAAGTCCTGATCCCGTCGACCGGACAACTTTAATCTTATTCTCGACCTTCGACTTGGCCATATCCGGCACATGAGTCATTAGCAAAGCGGGCTAGCTCCATGAATCTAGCCACATAATCCATCACAGTCATCGCTCCCTGCTTCAGCTCTAGGAACTCTTGAGCCTTCACGTGACAAGCAGTGTCTGAAAAATACTTACCCATGAACAGCTCCTGGAACTTTGCCCATGTCATTGCCTCTAGGTCTCTAGAGGTCTTGCCCAGCCCCACCCATACTCGGTCTTCACCTCTAGCTGCTGAATCTGTATTTAGTCTGACTTCGGTCGGGATCGGGAGGCGATCCCATAGCCTCCAACACTTTCTCAATCCGCATGAACCAATGGTCTGCCACCATCGGATCTCCTTCCCCTGTGAATGTCGGAGAATGATGTGCCCTAAACCCCAGGAGGTTACCGGACCTCCCCGCCACCACGCACTAATTTCTATGTAATAGTAGCAGTCGCAATCCCTATAGCCTCAACAAAGGCCTCGCTTGTCAACATCGGGGTGGTGCCCGACTTCGCACCTTCGTGAACGCCGACCAACTGCCATCTACACATGTCAAATGACAAGTTAAAATTCAATGCAGTATCTCTAAGGCGTAAACACAGCCCCTAGACACTATTCACATACAGAAAACATTTCATACACAATGTCCATGCATTCATAGGTAATGTAAGACAATTAGTTCATATATTAAATCATATTTAACAAAAAAAAAATTATTTTATTTTGTCTCATTTTATTTAAAAAAAAATTTATTTCATTTTTTTTTTTTTGAAAAATCTTGTGAACAGTGTTCATGAACAGTGTCCAAACAAAGGACTCATAATAGTGCACCGAGTCAGGAACTGAGCTCTGGTGCACCAGTACACTCGGCCCAGCCCACACGCACAAAGTCAGCAAGATCGCGCTCGTCGGTCAGAAATATGGGCTCCCCCATTGTATCGTGGCTTGTGGCCGGCCGTAAGAGGCTTCACACTGCGGTCGCACTGTGACGCGACACACACCCAACACCAAGGTCATGCGCGTCACGCCGCAGGTCGCAGCTGCTCCCCGCACCGGTCTCAGTGGCGCCCGAGCTGTATCACTCTCGCTACATCAGATCGCGACATTGCTGTCGCTCTTAGCCACAATACAATTGCTGGCTATGACCACCCCAACCGCGACGACTGGCATGGTTTCGATTTAGGAGGTCACCGTCAGATCGCGGTCGAAAGAAGGGTCGTGTCGTGGCTCACGCACAGAACGCGGGCACACCCCTCGCCGCCTCCCACCCATGCCCCCGTCGCAATACAATGCATCAGACGTGACTCAACATCGTAATGGGCAAGAACAAATTCTCGCAACGCTAGTTTGTTTTTTTTTTCGCTACTTTTTTTTTCATTCCTCGCGCACTGAAAACCACCAAAAAAATATTATTATTTTTTTAATTTTCCAGTAGAACCAAATAAATTTATTAAAATTTATTTTATTCATTTTTCTTCCAGTTTTACACACTGTAAAACCTTAGAAAAATTTCTTCTCATCATTTTTTTTTCTCATCTCCAGTAGCCTCCTTGCTACTCCATGAATGTAGTAGCCTAGACCACTGCACTTCATACAACTCAAAATTTTTATGAGTTAAATTTTAATCATTTTCTTGTGCAAAAACTGGAAAAAAATTTCAGAGTTTCATAACACAATCTGTTTATGTTCAAAATCGAACTACTGCCCGTAAAATTATATATATATATATATATATATATATATATATATATATATATATATATATATATATATATATATATATATATATATATATATATATATATATATATATATATATATTGTATTTTCTCTGAAGAAACTAAATAAATTTATTAAAATTTATTTTATCCATGTTTTTTTCCAGTTTTACACACTGTAAAACCTTAAAAAGAAAATTTTCAAATCATCTTTTTTTTTTTTTTTTTTTCATTAAATTTTGGGACCTATTTTGCCTCAAATTTCTAACCTCCTAAGGTTTTAATTTCTCCTATGCTATTTATCAAGCATACAAGCACATAACCATACATCATACACAACATTCATCAAATTGCACACCATTCATCAAAATGCACAGTGTATGCATGATCTAACCCGTTTCCCATCGAGTCCTAGGTATATCGCATACCTAACTCTAACATCGAGACACACCAAGTTGTGGTACTCTCACTCCTTAATGACCATGGCCTAAGCCCAAGTCCCTGCTTCCCAGTCCTCGTGGAATTTCCAAGCTCGATACCAAGTTGTGAAGTTGGTATCAGGACTAAACTTATGGATACCCAAACTCGAGTTCCCTAGGTAATCGTATACCTAAGCTTTGATACAAAGCTGTGGCGGCCCAAAACCGGGGTGTCTCGTTGACAAACTGTCAACCTGTGGAATATTCGTGGATGTCTGGTAACCCGACACCACTCATACAAATCGGGTAGAGTCTCCTTTGTACGAGAAGCTCTACCTAAAGTACAAAACCTGTCCCAACAAGTTTACAATGACCACACAGGGTCCACATGCAAGTAAAATAATGGCCACTTGGGCCCCTGCATTAATACCCACAAAATACATCAACTATATACAATAGTTCAAGAGTTAATAAATTACTCTTTACCAACATATATTAAAATGTACCATTTCTAATACATGTTATACAAAAGTCTCTACCAAAGCCACAACCCCGCTTTCTTCTAAACGCGGCTTCTAGTGAGCGCCATCCTCTTGTACACTCCCGTATCTCGAAATATAGTGATCCTCGATGTATGGCAGCTCAAGAGGTGATATCTTCTGGCGCGGTTACTCCCACCTAAGTGCACATGCCATGGAAAACAATCACATCCAAGCAATTATATGAACCTACTCGAATGTCTACATGACCAATCCCATAACCCGAAGTTCTACCAATACCCCTAACATATGCCTAAGCCGACGCGAGAACATCGTTTTCAAACAAAGCTTTTGTTCTCGAAAACTTGCTACCGAAGCTCGCAAAATATCGACTACCTCCGAGGCGAATTGGCCGGATAACGCTCCAAAATACCATGGTCCTCATCCGCGATATGTTGACCTAATTCTCCAAGGCAATTCTTCGGAAAATCTTCCGTTGAAATTCCTTTCACAAACATTTTCGTTTTCTTCACTTATGTCATGACCACTCTGATTATTCTTTGCGCCTAATGATATGGAATGCATGATGCCAATCCCAACAAACTCATGCTAATATATAAAACATGTATACTAACATAATTAATCCACATAAATCCATGTTACGAAATTGCTAATAACACCAAATAGTTCTTCACATGGGCTAATTAGCAAACACAAGCAATTCATTTTGAATCACTCAACATCATGAAATCACACCAAAAATCATGTCACTATTCACATGAACAGTGAAACCCTCGGTTGGCACTGTTCACAGCCACAACAATGAGGATTTTTTCCACTTCTGGCTCAAATGCTTGAGACCAAACACGGGCTAATCCAAGCCTCAGAACATCCCCAACCATTTACATGGCTCTTATCCAAAGAATAACACAAGTAGGAAAAGATCCCTACCTCTTGGAGTTGTCGGAACTCCAAATCGATGTCCACGCGTAGCCCTCGCCGCGTAGATCGACTTTGCTTCTTACTCCGTCGAGAACCGACAGTCCGAATGGCCGAAAATCTAAAGAGAAGGAGCTCATTCTCCGAACCAATTCCGTGACCCTAAATGTTGATTTTGCGGTCTCAAATGGAGAAGAAGACTATTCCATTTTTTGTTTTATTCATTTAACATTTCAAGAATTCCCTTCAAGTCGTCCATTTATATCATCTCTCTAATCTTCGCAAATACGTGTCACAATAAGAGCACGGTAAGAAAGGACTTTTGTCACATCACATGTCTCTCAAACCCGCTTTACGGCACTTACAATGACAGCCTCGAAACATGGAAATTCGACCGCTCCCTAATTCGACGAAATTGACACGTGTTAGCTAGATTTCGCGAGACGATTCCAACGGTGAAATCCGTTTTGTCATCCGAGATCTAGAAAAATTTCGAATTTTTACCGAAATTACCATTTTGCCATTTTTCATAAAATTGGAATTTTCTCGAGTCTTACAGATAGGAATAATTCCAGCTTTCACTTTAACTAGTTCCACTTTTGATTAATTAGGAATAACCCAAAGTTTGAGATACCTTCTTGTTTTGGTCTCGGATATTTATTGACTTAGTAGTAAGTCAGGTGGTACTATCTAATTGGTTTCCAAAATTTTTATTTTATTTTTTAAAAATAATTTGTCCCCACCCTCTCTCCTCTATCACCATTTGTCTTTATCTAATTGGTCCAAAATTTTTATCCTCAACCCCTATCTCTCCTCAACCAGCTCATCGGAGAACATCTGCTCCATGATCTCCAACCGTTGTGTTTGCCGGTCATACACTTTGAAACCCTTGAAAAACCTGATTCCGTTTTTGCTTTCTTCGACGGTGATGGCTTCTCCGGATCCGAAATCTTTAAAATTGTCCGATCGCAACCTCGAGAAATCGCTTTTGCCAAGCTCTAATTTTTCTACTCCAAAGGCGCTTCTCATTCTGATGTTGCTAGAATCATAATCTCGGGCAACTAAGGGAAACCCATTTCTTGCTTCCCCGTTACAATTTGGGAAAAAGATGTTTCTATAATTGTTTTGGAGGCTAAGCTTTCAGATGACTTAGTTGTGCATAACCATTTTTGCTAGAGACATTTGCACATGCTATTGGAGTAGTGAAGAATTCGTTTCTTGATTAAGGGGAAAGTGAGAAAAATGTTGTTCCTGAGAAAAGGTATGCTGTTCATTTTAAGCCGCATTTGTGTATCGATTTTCCACTATCATTGTTATTGTCTTGGAACTGGAGAAATGTTCGCAAAGATATCCTCCCCCTTTCTCTCATATTCTCCGCCCATGTCGTTAAGATACCTGAGTGTGGATTCAAGACCTAAGAATAAAGGCATTCAAGATAGATAGAAATGGTATTCGATTTATATTGAAAATGGAATTTGGGATGCAAGTTTGACTATAATTGAAAGGAATTTTTCAATCGTCATGGTATTCATCATGTAAAGGGAGACAAATTTCTATAACTATATACAAAATTCCAAGCAATTTGCAGTCCTTTTGATGTTTTCATAGTTACAGTTTCAAATGCTGAGGTGAGAGAACATGTAGGAATGGAAAGATAAAAAAACAGATACATGGAAGAACACGAAGAAAAAAGAAAAAAAAAGAAAAAAAAAAGATATAAAATCAAAACGAATGCCTTTGGAAGAAAAAAAACACAACAAAATTGTCGAAACCAAAGCAAAGAAGAAGAATAGATAAATCAGAGAGATTAAATAGAGGATTCTCCGGTGGAACAAGAGGTTGCCATGGCTTAATGATGGAGAAGGAGAGGGATGAGAATAAAACTGATTTTTGTAAAATAAAATTAAAAAATTTGAGGGCGAATTAGATATGAAAGATGTAGCATACAATTATTTTAACTCTTTTAACCGATCACCTGCTAAATTTGGTAATCCGATTAACTATTTAAATAATATGAGTGAAAGCTAAGATCCTAAATTTAAAGTTAGAAATAAAAATAACTTATTGATTTTCAATTCTATTTTTATTTTCATTTACTTTTTTTTTTTCCTTCTACTTTAATGTTTTGTATATTTTTTTTTCCACTTCTATTCAATTTGAGTGGATTTCGAGGCTAGGACCTCCCATTCCACATATCCCACCCTTTACCACTTTATATGTCAAAAGCTTCTCTTGCATTTTTCCTTAGAAAATAAACTCTAAATTATTTAATTTTTATATTGATGAATTTAAAAATTGAAATAAGTTTTAAATAATAGATAAAAATATTATATTGGATTTAGATTTATTTATTTTATTTTTTCCTTTACATTTTCTATAAAATTAATCGGAACAAAGCATACCATTGATGAAAAATTGAAAGGGGCAAAATCAATTTCCAACTGTTTACCAAAATTATCATACTTCCTGTCGCTTGCATTAAACACTCTTCATACAAATTACATGAAACACGCACTATTAAAATAATTGATTTTTAGTCTGAAATAATTTATTTGAAAAAAAAAATTATAAAATTAGTTTTAAACCATTCACAAAGTAGTGCGACAACAAGCCGTTATAATAAATACACTGGAATTATGAGGTTTCAAATGCCGCTTGAACCATGACAACGGACAATTAGACTTAACTATCAATGCACCGGGCTACTGACAACTACACCTGGTTCAATCAAATGTCGCTTATCCTTGACAGCCGGCAATTCCCTTATTATTATTCCCCCAATGTCCCCTTGCCTATTATTAGGTTTTTTTTCCGTTTTCCCATCGCTATGTTGAAGACGCCATTGACGAAGTCTCATGCTCAGAATTTGGATTCTTCATCAACATCTCTTCCTGTTACTTTATGTTTCTTCACTCAGGTTTCTTCTCATCTTCCACCATGAATAGAACCTTGACATCAACTTATCCGAAGATCGGATCGCCAAGGTGTCTTTCTCCCCGCCAAGATCTTCCTGCCTCCGTCGCCATCCTGTCTGTAACCCTATCTTAGCCTCTCGATTTTTGAAGATTTCCGGAGGTTTGGACCTTGATTTCGCAGTCAAGAGGTTGGTTGGATTTGAATTCCTTTTTTTTTTTTTTTAAATTTATGTTTTGGTGCGAATTCGGATCATTGAAGTTAGTTATTGTTTGAAAATATGATAATATGCCGATCAATGGATCATGGCTAGATGTTACAATTTTCTACCTAGGACGAGTTGGATGAATTTCTCAGATCTAATTTTTCTCAAGTTCTAAGCTACAATGTTGCTTAGATCGATACAACATCTACCTTCGTTAAAATTACCATGTGTTATTGATGACTAAATGGCAAGAAGTACCCTCGCGAATGTTTCCTGTGGGCGCATTTGTGGATTTGTCATCAATCTGGATGAGTAATTCATATGACAATTTGGAAAATTGAAATGTGAAATCAGAAATGAATATTGTATTTGCCTGGCATGGGTGTAGGAGTACTAATGGTACCGGTTTGTAATTTCCTTATACATGGAATTTGTAATCCTTTAATTTTTATGAATGGTATATCTATAAACTGTTGAAAATTTAATTAGTTTCTTCTTCTCAAGTAAGGTCCAAAATAATTGCATCGTAATATGTATCAACCTTGGTGAGATATAGGGAATGTGAAAACTCTGAGACATCAGAATTGTTATCCCATATGTTTGCATTTAGAACACATAGGCTCCTCGAAAAGTACTAAAGAAAGAAAATAGATAGAAAGAAAGAAAATTTGAGAAAGAAAAATATGTTTAAACTTAATAAATTAATTTTATATGTTTATTCAAAATTTTGTTTGTTTTTCTCTATTATATGAGGACTAAAAGGTTTGAAAATATGTAAAGTTTTGAGGTAAAATCAAACATAAGAATATAATTTTATTTAGTATTTTTTTCTTGAAAATCATTTTCCTTAGTATGTTAGAGATGGGTGTAGAGTTGGAGTGTGGAAAGCTATGAGAAAGGGATGGGGCCTCCTTAAACATGGGATTGCTTTTGAAATGGGTAATAGTAAAAGGGTGAAATTTTGGAAAGACATTTAGAGTGGGGAGGAACACTTGGTATGGATCAACCTCGTGTTTCCAAATCTATAAACTTTGTGGATAGTTAGATCACAGAATTAGGAAACTTCCCTTTATCTTATGTGTGTTTAGAACCTCCTATCCTTTACTTTGAACCTTATTATTCTTTGTAATCTCACTAATGTGAATATAAAGGGTTTGAAAAGACTATTGTTTTCTGCCTATAAAAAAAAAGACTATTTTTTTCTCTTTCTTATGTGCACTTGATTGCAGCTATCTCTAACAAAAGAGTTTGGTCTTTATTTTCTTTGGTATATTTTCAGTCATCCTTCATCCCTACCAAAGTTCATTTTGGCAATCTAAAGCTCCTCTAAGGTTGAGGCCTTGTTTAACTAGTGGCTGACAAGAAGATTAATGCCAATGCTTTGCTATAAGTGAATTTGAGCTTTATCCTCTTTTTGTAGATGATTTGAGTCTTAGGAAAACAAAACCTCTTCTGTAGTTGTTTATGGTATGTAGGAGACATTTTTTAACTTCAGAGCTTTCAATTAAAGTGTATATTTAGGAAGGATTTCTCATCTATTTCTGACTTGGCCTTAATGAAACTTTTGTTTTGATAAAAAAGGGACACCTTGGGTGGTGGATATATGGGATGAGACGAGGGTAGAGGCTTATTGGAGTTGATGTTTCTCTTCGCACTTAAATGATTGGGAAATGGGAGTTGCTTAGGCTTTTCTCTCAAGGTTGCCAGATAAGTTGTTAAGGAGGCGTCGATTCCCCTTTGCATACGTCTTGTATACGCTATAGGGCTGTCCGTGAGGTTTATTTTTCTTTCTAATATATTGCTTTGTTTGCCTATCAAAAAAGAAAAACGTTGGTAAGGAGGGAAGATTTTGATCAATTATCTGGAAGGAGTTGAAGCATTGTGTTTTTTTAGAGAAATCCCTTTGTTTTCTAATTAGGACATGTGACAGTGGTTCCTATTTGTTTGAGTCGTGTGGAAGCCAACTCCCTTCCTCGACTCGGGTCAGGGATGTAGTCGAGGGTTAAAGGGTATAGTCTTTTGTGGGCTGGTGGGTTTTTGTTTTGCCTATCTTTTTTCTCTACCTTTATCCCTTGGTGGGACCCTCTTGTATACCACTGTATACTTGTAGGCCCCTTTGGGTGCTCTTTTGATGAATATATATACTCTTTTGATGTATACCTTTATCCCTTGCCTTTTGTTTTGGCTATGATTTTTATTTTTACAACTCTATTGCAATTCGACATAGGATTTTTTTAAAAAAATTTCTTAGATTGGTGGTTTGGTTGGTTTGTTTGATCCATTGTGTGGCTTGCATATGTTTGCTTGCTCAATTTATAATGTTAGAAATTTAGGTCTTTTTTTTCATATGTCAGGTTTTCATTTGCCAACCTAGGAAGTCCTGTTATTGTTGCTTAAATAATAGATTGAGGTTGATTCAACCATTAAATTCAGGCTTCCGTGAAATTAGTCGAGTTGTGCGTAAACTGATCGGAATATCTACGTTTTTATCCAATAAAAGAGAGTATGAGCCTATTTGATTTATTTTTAAAAATTATTTTTCAGAATAGTTTTTAGAACACGGTTTTGGTGTTCTTTAAAAACTGTTCTTGTTCTTAAAATTTAGTGTTGTCGATATTTTTCAAGGTTTCTATAAAAGAAAACGAAAAAAGGGCATATGAACAAAACATCCTTATATTTTCTAAAGTTTATGTGTTTTGAGAACTGTTAAGAAAGGGAATGAAGTTGGTGTTGATGGAGGGTATTCTTGGTCAAAACAAGGTATTTTCTTTTGTTTTCTTTTTTAAAGGAGAGAGTTAATACAATGAATTAGAGTTAATTATATTAACTCTAAATTTGAAATTGATGACAATTTGAAATGTCATTTTTTATTTTTTACAAGGTGATTGTTTTCTTTATGATAAAGTTGGTGGTAGTACCACGTTGTGAAATGATTCATTGGATAAACAAGGTGATTGCATGTAGCATCCATGAATGTAATTTAAATGGTAAGGATAATGACATCTCATATTATTTAATTCATTTGGGACCATTTTGTACATATCAATTATGTATGTTTCACTATTCTCGTGATATATTATTACAATGGAAATATATTGAGGATTGAAGCAGATGTCAAATAAGGAACAGTCGTTATCAGGCTCGATGGCCTATGGACGCGCGCTTTGAACATTTGAGTGATATGAAATACTCAAGGACAACCATTGACAAACAAAGGTTCAAATTAGTCCTCAATTGTAAGTATGCCCTAAAAAGTGGAAATAGGTTCTAACATTTTCCAATATGTGATGACAGTAGTGTGTACCGAATGTTGAACATGGTTAACACAACTAGCATTGAAGAAATTGAATTGTATATTGAAGATGTTCGAGTCAAGCCATGAGTGAATCAATATGTGGGTGGCCATATAGATTTATTGGTTCGCAACAATTATAATGTTGCAGAATTTGACTATGGTTGTGGGCCTAATAGCGGTCCAGTACCGGATACTGGAGTATATAGAGATGATAAAGACTGCGCTTATGAAGAAGCTAATGATGAATCTGATGAAGATGTTGATGATGAATCTAATGGAGACGCGGATGTTTAAGTTGATGGACATGTATCATCATTCTAGATTTTCAACCAAGTATTAAAGAATGAGCAAGGGATATATGTCTCTGCCCATACAACATCTTGTGATGTATCGAATAACCCAGATGTTGAGGAACTAGATGAGTCATCTCTTGTTCATTATCACTTACCACTAACACCTCAATTTGAACATGTTGAAATCGTAGGTAATGTTATTTCAAGTGGTTGGACTCCATGGGTGCAACATAATTCTGGTTATTCGAGTGGAGAATTTGAAGTTGACCAAGTTTTTAATTCTAAATTTGATTTGCAAGAGGCTGCAAAGATTTACTCAATTAAAGCACACCAAGAATTTGTCGTAGTTGCATCCTTAAAAAAATTGCTCGTTTTAAGATGTAAGAAGGCCGAAGAATGTCAATGTCTATGGAAGCTTCGTGCATTGGCTGTAAAAGATACTTGCTTATTTGTTATCAACAACATAAGGTCAGATACTCAGTAGTCAATCCTTGCTTGAACCGGCATTCATTATCAATTGGACTCCAAACTTATTGCCGCTTCATATAAAGGCACATTAAGGCACACCACATTGACAAACAAAGGTTCAAATTAGTTCTCAATTGTAAGTATCCCCTAAAAAGTGGAAATAGGTTCCAACCTTTTCCAATATGGGATGACAGTAGTGTGTACCGAATGTTGAACATGGTTAATACAACTAGCTTTGAGGAAATTGAATTATATATTGGAGTTGTTCAAGTCAAGCCATAAGTGAATCAATATGTGGGTGGCCATATAGATTTACTAGTTCACGACAATTATAATGTTGCGTATTTGACGGCCAGGCTCATAAACGGCCTAGTACCGGATACTAGAGTATATGGAGATGATGAAGACTGCGCTTATGAAGAAGCTAATGATGAATTTGATGAAGATGTTGATGATGAATTTAATGGAGACGCGGATGTTCAAGCTGATGGACATGTATCATTCCACAACCAAGTTTTGAGAATGAGCAAGGGATATATGTTCTACCCATGCAACATCTTCAGGATGTATCAATAAATCCGATGTCGAGAAACCATGAGTCATCCCCGTTTCCATTATCACTTACCACCAACACCTCAATTTGAACATGTTGAAACTTAGGTAATGTTATTTCAAGTGGTCGACTCCATGGGCGCAAATATACTACCGGCTATTCGAGCGAGAATTTAGCGGGCAAGCTTTTAATTTAAATCTGATTTGCAAGAGGCTGCAAAGATTTACTCAATTAAAGCACACCAAGAGTTTGTCGTTGTTGCATCCTCAAAAAAATTGCTCGTTTTAAGATGTAAGAAGGCCGAAGAATGTCAATGTCTATAGAAGCTTCATGCCATGGTTGTGAAAGATACTTGCTTATTTGTTATCAACAAATATAAAGGACCGCATACTTGTGTCAATCCTTGCTTGAACCGAGACCATCATCAATTAGACTCAAACTTGTTTCTGCTCATATAAAGGCAATAATTAAGACACAATTCACATTGACTACGGATGCTATTCAAGCAAGTGTGATGGAGAAATGGGGATATGAAGAATGATATTGTGCTGCTGACAAAGCATACAACACTTAGATAGTTATTTGCGATCTTTTCATTATAAACAGTTACTAAGGTTTGTTCTTGGCCATAGAGCAAGAAAATCCTGGATGTGTTGTAATTTGGAAAACATTTGACACTAATATGTCAAACACTGAGATATTCCAACGTGTGTTCTGGTCATTCAAGCCAACTTTAAAAGGGTTCGAACATTATCGTCCCGTACTGAGTATTGATGGTACACATTTGTATGGGAAGTATAAAGGCACGTTATTGATTGCTATATATGGGGTGTGATGGAAATAATTAATTGTTTTCATTGGCATTTGTGTAAAACCTCAGAAAATTTTAATTTTCTGAAAAATGGTAAAATGGTAATTTTAATCAAAATCCAGAATTTTTCTAGATCTCAAATGGCAAAACGGACTTCACCATTGGAATCATCTCGCGAAATCTAGCTACCACGTCGAATTTCGTCTAATTCCTAGAGACGGCCTAATTTCACGCTTGAGGCATCTAGAGGAAGTGATGACAGGGGCACATTGTGAGGGCTCAAGAGGTGCCACATGTCATGTGCGTAATGAGCCAAACACGAGCTCAAACGGACCCATGAGAGACATGTGGCAACAGATCGGGTGAAAATCCGGTATGGATAAGTGATAATGTGTAATCTATTGAGCCACGGGAGCTTGACACTTGGTGTTGAGAGGACACCAAGTCGACTGCATCTTTCTCCCAACCCGCTTGGGGAGGGAAAAGAGAAAAGAGAGAAAAAGAGAGAAAGAAAGAGATTTTAGAGAGAGCTTCTCTACCTTCTTTAGGATTTCCAAATATGGGTCCACACCCCGACGAGACAAGAGTATGTGAGCCATCCCCACCGCAATAGCTAAGCGTGGGTATCATATCAGGAGTTTTGACAAACCCGGAGGCAAGGGCTCCCACTTGTTTTATTCCTCACAGACATTTAATGGTTAGATGTTCGGGGCCCGAGTGGCCGTCTCATTCTGCCAAAACTCAACCGAGTGGCGAAATCCCTAGAGTGGGCTCGATAAATTCCGAACCGCTCGGGTCTCGTATGTGTTGCTTCAGGTGTTGATATGTTATTGCTATGTTTGAATAACATGTTGTTGTGTAAATTGCTAATATATGCATGTATGATATATTAACATAAGATTGTGATGGAAATGACATAATGCATTTCATATGTACCGAAAATTCTAGAACAAGAGCGGAGCATGACATGTTTTCGAGGGTTGCCAATTGCTATCTAGTATGTCCACAAACGAATGAAAATCTGAGGGTTGTCAAAATAGAATTTTATCGAAAAATTATCCGAAGAATTGCATTGGAAAGTTGTCCAACAGTTCACGTCGGAGGATGTCCAATGGACTGTTTCGGAGAGTTGTCCAATAATTCACCTCGGAGGGTTGTCCACAAAGTAAACAAATAGATTGCTGAAACACTTTCATACATGGCACAAGCATTGTGTGAGAGAAATGGTGATGACTTATGCATAGAGATCGGACGCAGATATCCATGATAATCACGACCATCAATGTGTGTGTTTGCCATTGCATGAACACTTAGGTGGGGAGTAACCCAATGTAGGAAAATTCAACTACTGAGCATTGCTCACAATTTATCGCGGATCCTTTCTGTACATGGAGTATTCAGAAGACGACGCTTCACTCAGGAGGCCACTGTGGACGCCCCCCATTTCCCGAGTGGCCTGGCTGGATAACCGTCAACCTGGTTTAAATACTGTGGGATGCCCGCAACCCGAATACCCCATCATCTAAAAATCGTGGGTAGAGTCTCCTTGTATAGGAAGCTCTACCTGCTGTACAAACTCGTCCCAATACTCAATGACCACACTGTCCATGTGAGAGTAAAATGGCCACTGGGGCCCATGCATCAATACTACAAAATTACATCAACTATATACAATAGTTCAAGAGTTATTACAATACTCTGAATCCAAAAAGATATATAAAATTTTTTTATTTAACATGTTCCACAAAATAAAATATCAAAGCCACATGGTTTTTGTTCTTCTTAAAACTGAGGTCTTCTCATGAGCGCTACCCTTCCCAGGCTCTTACTCAAAATAATATCTCTAATAAAGAGTAAAGCTCATGATATACTTTTCCTCATTACTATTTCCCACTGAGTAATATGTCATATAAACAATTCACACTGGCAATGATATGATCCTATTTTAATGTTATATGTTTCAACTGCAGTCTCTAATCCTTGATTTATTCTCTACATATGTCAACAAAATATGAAGGAAATAATTTCTACAACAAAAAGCCTTCATTTAGAAAATTTCATCAAGTTTCAGAAATATATTTGATAACTTTAGGTGAATCATTGGTAATCCTTCCAAAATTAATTCACGGTTTCTGACTTAATTGAGTCGGATAACCTACTGATTATTCCAGAAAATCAGATAAATAAATCTTTCACAAATGATTTTAGTTTTGTTTTCTTCATGTCATAAATTTCATGACCATTACCTAGAACTTAAAGAAAAGTTTAATTGATTATTATTCCAAAATATTCATGCTAATATATTTTTCATGTATATATTAACATAATTAGATTCACATAATTCATGTTATTCAATTCATAATCAATAACACCAAAATTAGCTCACATGGGCTAATTAACCACTCAAGCAATTCATTTTGAATCACCCAAACCACACAAAATTACACAACAAAATCACATGAACAGTGGTCGGCCCAGACTGCTCACAACCACACAGGGATTTTCTTCACTGTCAAAATGCTTGAGACCTGAAATCACGGCTAAGTCAAGCCTTAGAATATCCCTAACGATTCACATGGCTCTTGTCAAAGAATAATATGCAGAGGTAGCTGACTCCATCTTTGAGTCATTTAACTCCACAAAATCGTGCCCACGCCAGAGTCTCGCGTAGATCGACTTTGTTACTCATCGAGAACCGACGAGATCCGAATCTATAGAACAGAGAGAAGATACTCTTTCTCTCTTATAATCTCAAAATCCAACTCATCATTTTCTCTCCAATTCTTTGAGAAAGAAAACTATTCCTAATTTGGTTTTATTCATTTAACTTTTCCAATACTCCATCTTATGTCCCAAGCTTTGGATTTTGACACTTGACTTCAATCTAAGTCATTCATTTCCATCATCTCACTAATCAATACGCCACATGTGTCATACGCACATGCAAGAGCGACTTTTGTCACATCACACGCCTTCACAAGCGCTTTACAGCACCCGACACCGGGTGCCTCGAAAAAAATGAAATTCTGACTGTCTTAGAATTCGACGAAATTCGACGTGGTGGCTAGATTTCGTGAGACAATTCCAACGGTGAAGTCCGTTTTATCATCCGAGATCTAGAAAAATTTTGGGTTTTGACCGAAATTACCATTTTACCATTTTTTCAGAAAATTAGAATTTTCTCGGGTCTTACAGTCGCTTTTGAGAAGAAAGTCGACATGTGACTTTGATTATATATTTTTTAAAACTTGTAAGAAACATTATGATTGATTCAAGTTTGTATAAGAGTGTAATTAACTCTTGAAACTATTGTAATATAGTTGGTTATATTTTTGGTGACTAAGGATGTATGGGCCTGACGTTGCCATTTTTACTCATGTTTGAGTCTCGAGTAAAGAGTCACTCATTTTGTGGCATTGAGACACTAATGGCCAAGCATGCATTCCACGAGCTGGGATGGGTTGTCAATGGACCTTGTCGCGCTACACTTGCTATTGCTGCACGCTGTAATATCATATTGTGATGACTCTCGCATGTATCAAAAAAAAAAACAAAGTAACTCAAACTGGATGGGATTGTAGGTTATATCTGATAGACATCCAAGTATTATAGAAGCAATGAGGCCTTACTTCCCAATCCCGGTGCTTAAGGACCACACCGTCAACCCAATTTTAAAATCTGTAATCTCACATCATGAGAACTATATAAGTGTGAAACGGCCCAATAGGCCCACACATCCATACAACACAAAATGTATATTTACAGTAGAATTTTGTTTACAATTGTATTTAATTACACCCCACAAAACTTGATCGTCTTCCAAAATTTACAAAATGCAAATAAGGCCACAACTCGCTGCATTTCTCGCCTCTACGGTCCCAAATGCGTCCCATCCCCGGTGCACCTCCAAGACCAACAAATATATTCCGACAGTGAGCAATGCCCAAGAGGGACTTTTCTCACATGGGTTACTCCCACCTAAACGCTTCATGCACAAGACACCAAACATTCAATACAATCCATGTTAATATACTAAGCATGCATATACTAACAAAATTTACACATGTTATTTATTCATAGCAATAACATAAGATTAGCTCACATGGGCTAACATACAATCCGATAGTTCATCTTGGAACTACCCACAAAATCACAATCAGCATTTTATTCAACTCATGGAAATAACGAACATCACACAAGCCACACAACAAATCATGACGTCCAAACCACTTAGGGATTTCTTAACTCTGGGCCCAAATCTTTGAATCAAACCACCCACTTATCCGTGCCTCAACAAATCCTCATCCATTAACATGACCCTTAGCCAAAGAGTAAAACAAGTAGGAGAAAAACCCCTACCTTCCGAAGTTTTCAAAACTCCACAATACTCGCCGATGAAGCTCTTACTGTGGAGGGGATCAACTCTTCCTCTCGTCGCCTTCCAAACACCGGGGTCCGACGTCAGAAACTTACAGAGACAGCTTGGCTTTCTCTAAAAGATATCTCTCTTCCGCTTGGTCTCCTTCCTCCTCCCCAAACCAATTGAGACTCGGGTCAAGAGGACTTGTCCTTCCGACGCTGCTGCCCATTTTCATTGACACCTTAGATTACCCTATCACCTTATCTTTTCCCAATGGATTTCTACCCACTCATAAGGTGCCATTTATCACTCATGGGCCCCAATTGAGCTCATGTTTGACCCATTCTGCCCAGGACATGTGGCACCCCTTGAGCCACTCATAAAGTGCCAAGTGTCCTGCACTCCTCTACGTGCCTCGAAAAACATGAAATTCCGACTGTCTCGGAATCCGACAAAATTCGACAAAATTCGACATGGTAGCTAGATTTCGCAAGACGATTCCAACGGTAAAGTCCGTTTCGTCACCCAAGATCTAGAAAAAAATTCTGGATTTTGTCCGAATTTACCATTTTGCCGCTTTTTAAGAAAAATTGGATTTTCTCGGGGTTTCACAAGCGATCCTCATCTTGGTTGGGTTGCACCATCTGCCTATCACAGGATTTGCATGCGTCATCTTGCAAGCAATTTTATGACCCGGTTCAAAGATAATATCTTGAAGAATTTGGTATGCAAAGTAGCTTTAGTGAGTACAGAACGCAAATTCAATAAGCATATGACTCCAATTGAGAGAATTAATTCTAAAGCACAACAATGGTTAGAGGCAATCCCTTTTCAATTATGGGCACTTTCACATGATGGAGGTTGAAGATATGGGATAATGACAACCAACATGTCGGAGCTATTTAACAGTGTTCTTAAAGGAGCTCGTAGCTTACCATTCACTACATTAGTACAGTTGACCTTCTTCCGTCTTAACAGTCACTTTGTTGCAAGAAGGGAACAAGGTGTTAATAGATTGGCATCTGATGAGCAGTTCACTTCATATATTGATGCTCAGATTCAAAGTCGTGTTGTTAAAGTTGGTTCAATGGAAATTTTTCTTTAGGATCACATACAGGACCGATTTCATGTCAAGTCAAGGAGTGGTCAAACGCATTGCCTCAACTTACATGACAAAAAATGCACATGTGGAAAGACATTGATTTATGGATTTCCATGTAGCCATATCACAGCATCATGTCAAGATCGATGTGCTGATTTTCTGCTATTTGTTCAAGGCTACACTACGTATATCGCACTATGATACATGGGCAAGCTTGTTTCCATCCAATATTCAATGAAGATGAGTACCTCTTTTATGATGGTCCTAAGGATATTACCTCTTGAGTAAATGAAACACATAGCAAAGGACGCCCCAAATCAACCCGCTACAATGAAATGGATGTTGTGGAGGGGAAAACTACTATCACATGTGGGTCAGGCAAACAAACTGTGTCACAATCGGGTGGTCTTGTAAGAATAGAAATCAAGTTCAAAGGATAGATGGTAACTTATTTACATGTACTGCCCGTGAATGAGTCGCTTGTATAACACTTATGTATGAATGTGTATTTTTTCGATTATGAAATACTATAAAATCTTATTTAAGCAATGAGACATAAATCATGTACGTGTGTATTTTAATTCATTGACGTTCTAATTAGTACTTGCATTAATTATGTTGATACTATTTCTCCAATGTGTTTTATTAATAATTATACCGCCTTCGTGTTATCTGTTATAGATACGGTTCTTCAAAGTGGCTTACGATGTTGCATCCTTTCAGATCCATCTCGCTTTCGTATTGCAAGACAAACACAGGTCTCACTTAGTAGATACAAAGTAGGTATGTATTTTATTACTTATCAATTAATATTTCCAGTTGTAACATGTAATTTATATATAATAAATTATAAATTTTGTTTCTTCGTTGCTTGTAGTTTTAGGAAGTACTCTACCCTCGACAATGTGTATGAAAGCCTCTATGCGCATGTGGATGATGGATATATGCATCTTCATTCATTACTCCCTGATCCGCACGGATTTATGTTTACCACTTGGGCCACTTCATGATTTATTGACCATGTTTCATGTTCATGTGCTCATTTCTGAGATGACATTCACATGTGATATTGCTGTCATCCTTGCCTCCTCAGATCGACTTGACCGCCAGGCTCACCAGTGGCACGTGGTGTTTACTGTGGTGGAGCTGTGCGAGGAGTCGCTCGTCACCCCACCGATGCCTCGCAGAGGATTCGCTATCTCCATCCTGAACAGGTGACCAGCTATCCACCCCAAAGCACCCGAAGGTAGACGAGGTCGCTGAAGTGGAGTGCGCGTGGGTTTCATCTTGGCCACAGCTGGGATCCTCTCGCTTGCGCAGTTGCTGGGCATGTTCATCTGTGCTTGCTTCCACTACTACGAGATTTGACACATACTACGACTTATAGTTGGGGTGGTGCAGTACTAGCACATACATGTCGTGAGTTATGCCGAGCCAGCTTGGATTATAGATGCTGTTTTAGCGGTTGTATTACACTGATACAAGTATGTAATAATTTTTTTATTACATACACATTCATATACACAACACATCATTAGGTTGATTACTTTATGTTTAATTTATATTCAACTATGGTCTTAGGAGAGACTTCACATGGGGCGACCCGATTTTAGGCAATCAATAGCATTTCCAGCACCACCATCCCTCATGCCTTACATGATGACGATGCGGCTGTCGTCGATGGAGACCTAGCTAAGGCTCTTGACGATGGATTACTAATTGAGCCTACGGTTGAGCCAAAGCTAGAGCCAGCTCTTCCATTGGGGTGTAGGTGGAGAGTACCTTGATTACCGGTGCATAACCCATTCTATAGCATTCCTCCTATATCAAGATCACCGGATGCACAAACTTCTCATCAGTAATGATATATGTAAAAAGTATATGTTCTATAGTACTATCCATATTCATATAAAATTTTTCGACGTCATGTAAATGTGTAGGTCTTATGGCGCTATATGTTCGAGAGTTGGCTGACCAACTTCCGCATATCTCGCTTAGCCGATCAGCAGATCTCGCTTGCGATGTCACCGCTTATATGTTTCAAACCGCTGAAAGTGGCATCGCCTGCAGCTAGTTCAAGGCATTCAGCTACACCAGAAGATACCTTCATCTTGCTCTTATGAGCAACAACTACATAAAGTGGATGCACGTGGATGACACCAGAAAGATTAAGCGACGTATCATGCTCCATACATTGCCTTATGGGATACACGAGCGAGCAGGATCATCACTACACCCCCTATGGTGGGTATGATGGACTTCCATGATCCATATATACAATGGTATCGTCGTATTACACGACGTATTATGACACCACCACTCTATAGGGATTATATGAGGTTCCATAATACAAATTCGGTACTACTCAGTTTTAAGTTGTAGTCATGTGTTCTAAGCCGCTTTCCAAATTTCAATCAATAGATTATGTATTTATAATTATTTGGTTGGTTCATTTAGATCTCTGCCATGGTTGACATAGTTAGTTGCTTGCACTATGCTACCACTGGTTTGGTGTACGACTTACATCGTATTGCTAGATCAGTGTTACACCAGATCAGAGAAGAGCATCTCATCGTCGGCTACAATCAGGAGGCATCTACATCACATGGACCATCCATCAGACCTCCGATGTCATCCACTCCAGTACGTATGCAACCCATTCGAGGTAGACAGAGAGGGTGAGTTGATTTGTGAAGTCATAGTCAAGATGGTGGGCGAGGTCATGGTCGAGATAGTGAGGGCGATCATGGTACACCTGAGCCGACATTGCCTACTTCGATACCCCCCCGCCCCCCCATACTTACCCATCACCCGAGATTTTTATACCCCCACAGACTTACACATCACCTTCTATACCCTCCAGACACTTACACATCTTTACCATATCCGGTGGTCGCTAGAGCCAAATTTCCATAGCAAAGAGATATCACCTTACCATCACACCCTTATCATCCCCTACATCGCTTCTCATCGATGACACCACGTTGACTTCAGACGTGTTAAGTGCACTTCCAACCAGATCTAACCTTGCTCCACGACGTCGAAAGTACTTCATCCACTGCTCCTACTCCACGTCCGCTTTGAGATTGCAATTAAACCCCTATGATCAACTAGTCATGGTATTCTGCATCATCCTAAGAGAATATGTTATGCCATCTTATGGGACTACTGATATATGTTGATATTTTTATATATTGATATTTGTATACAATTTTTTTATATATTTATATGATTTGGTTTATGCATGGAGGTTATAATCGAGTTTAATGTAAAATTCCTTCGAATATTCCATGAAATTTCAGACTACCTTAAATGTGTTTGTTGTGAAAATTTTAACATATATTTCAGTTATTTTCAAATAAATAACTTTTGTGCTGATTTACAAATTATTTACTATGATAATATAACAAATATATTCGAATCCATTAGTTCATGTAATTTATTAAATAGTAAATATTTTAAAATGGATTCAATGTTAAAAACAATAATATCAATTGGAATTATTCCAATTGCCGCTAACTGTCATGGTAATTTAAAGTCCAATTTACCATTTCCAATTGTCAATTCCATGTGATAACATTTTGCCATTTTCGATTGCTACCGTTATTCATGACAGTGACATTACGTACTACTTTAATAGTTCTTTAATTTTTAAACTAATTTTATAAAAAAATTTTAAATAAATTATTTCGATCTAAAACTCAAAATAATCCCCATTAATATCATCTATCAGTACATCTGAAAATTCAAATCGGAAAGCGGGTATTTTGACTTATTCTTCTATTAGCTTTTAGCTCGTTGTTGAGTTTTTTTATTAGCGTTTGGTGAACCGGTCCTGTGTACGTTTTTCTTCTAATTGACTTTTTCTAACTCAGAAAATATTAAATATAGTCATATCAGAAATTTTCTAAAAAGGATGCGTAATTAGATTTGACAATTTGAGTTCGTTCCGTTAATTAACTCAATCAATCCAAAATTAGGATTGAATTGGGATAGTAAAATGCCAATATGATATAAATTAGGTCCAATCCTATAGGATTTTATCCTTTACTTCATGTAAGCCTAGTTTGATCGGTGGCTCCGATTGACAACTTTAAATAATTTTTTGGCCATAGTTTTTTTTTTCTAGATTTTTAGATAAAATATTCTTTCCTTAATATGAGATAAGAACTTAATTAATTTTTTTTATATAAATAGAGGTTTTATTTTTTATTTTAATAATGATAAGATGAGAAATTTTAAAATTAAAGTTTGAATATTTTCTTAATAAATTGAATTAAAATTAATTTCTTGCAAGCAAAAATTAGAAACACATTTTTAACATTATTTTTTATGTCATAAGAATATTTAACACCATACTTATGTTAATCAAGTATACTGCATCATAGGTTTGATATCATATTAGTTCTTAAAAATATTGCATTAATTATTAACATAAGAGATCATATCATAGTTTTTTCATTGGAGCCAACTATAATAAGATAAAAACAAAGCATACATTTTGTCTTCGAAATGGCCTCACAGATACACTGAAGATGCTTAAGCCATACTATATATTAATTCACCTCCATACAAAGTTCTATATATGAATTAATAAAACTAGAAACTCTACCACAAAGGCTAGAACTAATACCATTGGTTAAGCTATAAAGTATATTATTATAATTTGGAATGAATTTCGCATTAACAATTTATGTTCATGTGCATATGATGTATCTATATATCGAAATAAAAGTGTTAAAATATAAAAAAAAACAATTAATATTGTATACTAAAATCCTGTCCAACTTTTCAACATTTCAGTACAATACTCTCTTCTAAAGGTTTAAGTCATCAAACCCTTGATACCCAAAATATCCCTCACTCATGTTCATCCCATGACTTAAAAAAAGTAACAATCAATCAAATTGGAGTGAGGTATTTAACGGATGCTTGTCTATGACATTTTCTAATAGTCACATTTTCTAATAATAATGGAGCATCAATAGATACGGTCAACATGTTTTCGTGGTTGGCGGTTAAAAAGGTCACCTCAGACATTTCTCCTCCTAATAATAAAGCTTGAATTCTATTTTTGTCCCTTGGGATCAATAAATGTATAACCACTTATCCATAAGCAAAAAGAAGTTTAATGCATAATTGTAACGCCCCGTCCAAAGAGTGTGTGTACTAGATAATGAATCACAAGCAGATTAAATACTTCTTAATTAATTTAATACAATGTAATTTTTGGAAAGTTGTTTCATAGTGAAATTCATAAAGTTTTTCAGCTAATTGTGCAAGACTTTTACAATTAAGGAAAGGAAAGGTAAAGATAATTAATGTGTTTAAATAATAAAATAATAATAATAAATTACCAAAATAGCTCAGAGCTGAAATTCTCTGTATCTCTGATTTACTAAACGGATCATACCAAGTAAGCTTCGTCTCACCTAGTCTAGTGACCTAGAAAAGTTTCGTTGAATCTCGAGATACGAATATTCCACTAATTTCTAGGCGACGCTTTAGAGGAAACTAAAACGGATTTTAGAAAATCTCAAAATGACAATATTTAAAGAATATTCAATTAGGATAAATAAAATTTTTTCGATAAAATGCACCGAATGAGTAATAAAAAATTATTTATCTAAATAATAATAATAATAATTAAAAAAAAAGAATAATAATTAGATAAAAAAAAAAGGAAAATCAATAAAAAGCAAAACGAAGGTCAGACGGACGGGAGAACGAATTGGGAGAGGGAGAATTGGGAGAGGGAGATTTTTATTATTATTTTCTTCTTTTCGTTTTTCTCGATTTACTGGGAATCGGACCGCAGCTTTATCGGCGTAAAGCAAAGTCGACTACGGGCCAAGAGAGCTACGATGCGCACTCAATATCTTAACCTTGTCAAACTTTGGGTTACAGAAAATTTGCTCATTGGCTATATTTCTGCTCTAGCCGCTATGTAAATCATTAAATTTTCTTAGAGACCAGGAAAGTCGTAGAACTTTAGTCCCAAAATTTGACCAGCCAGAATTTTATAATTTTGACCGTTGCTCGACTGTATCAATTTCGGACTGTTCGACGCTTGCTGAAATTTTATGTAGCTTCCGACAAGTCTGACAAGTCTGACAAAATTTTCGTAAATGCTTTCAGTATTTTTAAACTATCCGAAAGTCCTCGAGTCAAAAGTTTGCTAAAACATATAGTTTTTTTATGCATTTAATTGCATGACATTTCGTCAATTTCACATCATATTATTGATGTCCATATCAAACGATCACACGGCAGTTTCTTGTTAACTCAAGCTCTGCCTTGTATAATACTTCTGAAGCCCCAGATGCTTTTATATAAAACGTTAAACGAGGCATTTTCGTAATTTGAATGACCAGTAGGCGATTTGCATTCGACGAGAATCTGTGAAAGGCTGACAAAGATTCGTTAAATTACGAGTAAAAAGGTTAGCATCAAAATCATTTTCTAAAACGAAGTGTTTAAATTACAGCTCAGTGCTTTGGAAAATATAGATTTATAAACATTTTTTTTACCTCCCAAGTGTTATAATTTCAAATATAGTGTCTCGATTTCAACATTTAAGAACAGCTTATACGGTTTGAAGAAACCCTGCGATGGCACATCTCGCCTCAAATGACAGATTTCTGATCGTACTTATAAGGTTATGGATATTATGATTAACTATACTGGCTCTACGACACTGGGGGTTAGATCTAAGATACTATACAGCTAGCCCCGCCCTCCATTCGATGATATAGTTAATGGCTGACTTAGCACATGGCGATTTGGTGTCAAGGTTCCGATATTCTCACCTGCATTTTGGTTCGAGGTTCCATTATGCTATATAGATCCCGACACAGAAATTATTCCGACCATCTTAGCCTGGGCAGTGTTCGAGTTCACTACCACGCCATGCCTATGCTCCACAGATCACGCTTCATTTGTAAATGGGCCACGTGGTTGGTACTTGATTTCCAAAGATAGCAGCCAGATATTAACCACCACTAAAACGCTTTTCAGCAAGAGAAATAGTTTTTACCGCAAAGAAGCAGAATAGTTTTCGTAACGCTTTCAAGAACAAAAATAGTTTTTAGCACGCTGTAAATGGTTTTCATAGCAAAACTCGCTTCATAAACAAGCTTATAACCATTTCTCGTATTTATTTTCATATTGGGAGGCATATTGCACGCACAACAACATTTAGAACTTATAAGACTCACCGAGCCCGTCTCGCTCCACAGCGCTTCTCTTTTAAAATAATTTTCAGTGCAAGTGTCAGCTTCAAAGACCTTTCCGTGATCCTTAGTCCTAGACGTCGTGTTGTGATTATATATAAGATATGTGTAAATTAAAACTAGTAAAAGTTAAAATGTGACATTTTGTATATGTAAATCTCTTTGTAAAATATGCATGCATGGTTTTAAGAAAAACAAAAGGTGGCGAAAATTATGTCGATTGATTCTTATCTTATATTTTTGTGATGAGGACCAAGAGGTCCTTTATGATCGTAGTTGGATTTTGAAAATATTGAGTGTATTTTTTATATACAAAGTGATTTTTTTTGTATTTTGGGCTTGACCACCGTGTAGTCGCAGGCCGCCGATTGCAATCTAAAGGTGTGATTTTTGATATAAAAGTGAAAAAAATTTATAACCCACGTTTCCAAATATGTTTCAAAGTAGCTTTTAATTCATTAGCTTCATGGTAACTTGTCGCTGAACGAGCTTGGCCGGAGGTTATCATAGCCATTTCTAAGCAGATTTCACACTATATGGTCCAATTCCTAAGGTGCATAAATATCCCTAAGTTTTGCACATATGTTTTACTTGACTCTTAAACTTTTTTTTGTCCAAAGATAATCCTAACATTTAGTTCTATAACTCACTCGTGTCTTTATTATTAAGAAAAGACCATAGATAGACAAACACCCACTAAATACCCCATACTTGTTATAATTTAAACAAAGGTTCTTAACTCACTATATAATATATAAAAATAATATATATATATATATATATATATATATATATATATATATATATATATATATATATATATATATATTTATAATGCCATCTTCTTGTACAAAATAGAGAGAACTTTTCTTGTACAAAAGAGACAAGAGAAAGTAAAAGTACGATTCTTATACTAATTTATGGAAAATTTTTCAAAAACAAAATGAATTAAAATCAAAACTATAAAATATCACTTTTTGTTATGGTAATTAGCCGCTTCTAACCAAATAAGTCTTCTAAATAATTTTAAGCAACTTATTTTTTCACTATTTTTTTGGGATTTTATTTTTTATATTCTTTTTTAAGTGTATTTATTTTTAAATGAATTTTTTTATAAAATTTTCAAATACTTTACTTCTAGTGATTTGTTGATGTTAGTGCAAGGGTTTTCTTAAACCACGTGAAAAAAAGTTAGCATATAAATTATCGAAATAATATTTTACAGTTTCTATTTTAACTAAGGTTTTATAGCAAAAGATATCATCGTTTATGGATTCTTTCATATTCACACAAAATATATGTGACGCCCCAAATCCCAGGGTGTCTCGTTGACCACTCATCAACCTGCGGAATATCTGTCTCTCATATCATGAGACATGTACATGAGTAAAAACGGCTACTTGGGCCCATACATCAATATTCACCAAAATACATCAACTATATTACAATAGTTCAAGAGTTATTACAATACTCTTAACCAAAACATATATCAAAAGTTAGAGTTCTAATACATGTTTTATGTTAAACACAAAGCTCCATAATCCAAATTTTCTTCTAAAATGCGGTTCTGGGCCGAGCCATCATCCCGTACACTCTCGTATCCGAAATAATGATCCTTTCGACGTATGAGCAATGCCCGCACAATAATTTCCTCATGGGTTACTCCCAACTATACATGTCATGACAACCAATCACACTCAAACAAATACATGATCCTACTTGAATGCCTACATGCTCAATCCCATGTCTCAGCCTCACGCACTCCCCCTCACACACGCCAAGGTTTCAAATGTGAGAAAAACACGATTTTCAAAACAAAGAAGCCAAAAACTTATTACCGAATTCCTCAGAATACATCGACTACCCTCCGAGGCAAATCTGATGGATCATTTTTCTCCTCACCGGTAATGGTCCGCCATTTAACCGCTTGACTACACTCTCCAAGGGAATTCTTTGGAAAATCTTCCTTGAAATTCCTTTCACAACCATTTTCATTTTTCTTTCATTTTCTTTCATGTCATGCACTCACACCTACCATCTAGGGTGCCCTGGTGCATATGGAATGCATTATGTCAATTCCAAAATATTCATGCTAATATATTTTACATGTATATATTAACAAAATTTAATTCACATAATTCATGATATTCAATTCACAAATTAATAACACCAAATTACCACATAAGCACAACAATCAAAACAATTATTTTCAATCACCCAACAACACAAAAATCACACAACCAATCACGTGGGAATGCTATAAATCCATGTGCTCTGCAGACTGCTCACTTCGCCTCACACAGGATTTTCTTTTACTCTGGCTCAAAGATTTTGAGATCAAAACACGGCCATCCGTGCCTCTAAATAAATCCACATCCATTAAAATGGCTCTTAGTCAAAGAATAAACCAAGTAGAAAAGATCCCTACCTCTGGAGTTGTTTGACTCTACAAAATCGCACCCACGCATAGCCCTTGTCATAAGTAGGAAAGTAACTTTCGCTTCTCGTCACGAGAACCGACAGTCCGACGTCGGAAATCTAGAGAGAAGTCACTCTTTTTCTTCTAAAATCAAATCCACATCTATCGCACGCTTTTCTCAAATCGAGAAGATGAAGTTGCCTTTTTGTCCACCTCCCCCTATCATCCCCATTTCACCTCCCACCACCGCCATCCAAGTCATCATTCATCCCACTAATCATGCAACATGTGTCACACGGCATAATGTAGCATTTACTTTGCCACATCACATATCTCTCACGTCGTCATACCCAAGACTCGACACTTGCGCCTCAAAAACGCGGAATTCGATCGCCTCGTAATTCGACGCTTAGCTTGTGATTTCCGCGAGACTATTCAAATGGTGAAGCCCGCTTCATTATCCGAGATCTAGAAAATTAGTTTTGACCAAATTACTATTTTACCATTTTCTAAAATTAGAATTTTATCTGCCCACATGTAAGGAAACATAAAGAGAAAAATCGAAGGAAATAAAATCAACGAAGATAAAAAAATATATTTGAACTTAATAAATTAGTATATTTATTCAAAACTTATTTTAATTGTTTATCTCTATTATATAAAGACTAAGAAATTTAAAAATATGTCAAATTGTAAGAAATTTAAAAATATGTCAAATTGGGAAGAATTTTGATTATATTTTATTTGATTTTATATTTTTCATGATGAAACCAAACATAAGAATATAAAAGAAAATAGTTTTAGACCTTTGAAGAAAATTATTCAAAATCCCAAATATGGAGAAAGAAGTTTTGATGAGCTTTACATAGGGTGACCTATGGCATGGCTAGGTAGCAGAGTGTGTGAATTACGTGACAATTCTTTACCAAAATAAAAATAATCATTTAATAAAACAAATTTTCTTTTATAATGTATTTATTTAAATAAATAAACACTTTAATAATATATCATATAATATGGAAGATTTTTAATATTGCTATGGCCCCTATAGAGAAGAATGTTAAATTTTTTTATCAATAAGAATACACATGTGACGCCCAATTCCCTGGGGTCCCATTAACCACTCACAACTCATGAATACCTGTCTCATAGCATGAGACCTATACATGAGTAAAATGGCCACATTGGCCCATACATCCATACTCACAAAAATGTATATTTTATACAAAAAGGAGTTGTTTTACAATTATCCCAAAACTGGGTCTTTTACCCAGATTTTTACAAAATACATAACAAGGCCATATATGACCAGGTGAACCTTTGGTACCTGAAATAATTTTCCCTCGACAGGGTGAGCAATGCCCAGTAGTGGGATTATCCTATATGGGTTACTCCCCACCTAAGTGCACATGCAATGGCACACCAAACATTCAAGTAAAACATATATGTTCCTACTCAAATATCTACATGATATGGATGAGAATGTGACCCACCCACTCCCATGTCTCGAGCCCTTACTAACTCCCTCACACATGCCTAAGCCAAATGTGAGAAAATACCATTTTCAAAACAAAAGGTTTTTGTTCTAGAAAACACACTACCGAGTTTCGGTAAATATATCGATACCCTCCGAGCTTAATCAGCCGGATCATTTTTCCGAAACAACCATGGCTACCTCCGAGATGAATCGGCTGACAATCGCAATTCTTCGAAAAATCTTCCCTTGAAATTCCTTTCACAACCATTTTCCTTTTTCTTTCATGTCATGCACTCACACCTATTACTCTAGGTTCCCCGGTGCATATGAAATGCAATATGCCATTTCACAACAATTCATGTTAATATATTAATCATGCATATACTAACCGAATTTATCCACAATCATCATACATGTTAATATATCAAGCATGCATAAATATATTGACGAGCAACATCAACATACCATGGATAATTATATTGATACATATAATTCTTTCCATGCACAACTCCATGTTAATAAGATTCATACAACATACATTAACATGCTATATTCACATCTACATGTTATTCAGACAAGCCATAACACACAACAAGGTCACACCCGACTATCTAAATGTAGAAAATTCCTACTACTTCTTTACTAATCATGAACCGCTTTGTCTCCAATCATCCATGCAACATCAAACAACCATAAAACCTAGAAACTTTCAGTTTCCAGTTCAAACTGTCCCTACATATAACAACCTACAACAACCTACCATGCCATGCGATGAATCAATATTAAAGCAAACTATTCACTTTGACACAACCAAGCAACCTGCACACTCGGTGAAAAACATCAGTTACATCAAGGTTATGATCACCCAATGCCCTCCACAAGCACCTATCTGGAATCTTGACTCAATGGTCTTTCCATTTATAATAGTCAAGAACACCCCAGTCGGAATTGGATGAAAGTTATGACCTTCCGAAGTTGGAGGTCACATATGACTAGGCGGCCTTACCCCGCTAGCCTACCTTACCTGCCTGAACGCCCCTTTCCAGAAAACTCCAGTACCCAATTCTCTCCATAGGTATACATATGGAATCTTTACTCAATGGACTTTCAATAAAGTCCAAGAACACCAGATCGATTGAGACAAGAAGTTATGACCTTCGAGTTGCGGTCACGCACATGACTAAGGCGACCTTGCGGATAGCCTACCTTACCTACCCGAACGCCCCTTCCCGATTGATCCGGTGGACTCAAGGCGGCGGCTGGAAGCGACTCAATAAGGCTTTCCATGGGAGTCTAGAACACCTAAATGTCGGAGTTCGAGCGAAGAAGTTATGACCTTTAGTTGAGTGCACATGACTAGGCGACCCGGACAGCCTACCTCCCTGCAGCCCCTTTCAGGTGGCTCCGGCACCTGCCCTCAAAGGTGGCTGGAAACTTGACTGATAAGGCTTTCCATAGAGTCCAAAACACCGAATCGGAGTTGAACTTGAAAGAAGTGCAGGCCTTCCGAAAGTCGGAGTCACACATGACTAAGCGACCGGTTGACTTCTGCCCACACGAAACCTCTTCGGCGTAGGCTCCGGCACCGCGCCCTCAAAGGCATCCGGGTGGAAACTTGACTCAATGGGCTTTCTTCATAGATTCCAGAACACCGGTCGGTCGGACGAAGAAGTTATGACCTTTCAGTTGGAGATCATGTATGATCTGCGAGATGAACCCATGGGGTGACCCCATCAGAGGTAAACCCATGTCATGGAAGTAGGTATTCGCCGGTGACCCTTCTCTTAGGCGTTCAAGGTAAATGACCATAACTTGGGCACTACCGAGGTCGATTTGAGAAATTCAAAAGCCTAACATCAGTTCCTTTTGACGTGGCTACAATTTACCTGAAGACTTACTACCAAACTCCTTTATTTCTACCAGAAAACCAGTAGTTCTAAGGTGTCTGGGTTAATGTGTACTACCACAATGCTGGCAGCTTCCATGGTTCAAACACAACCAAACATTCCATAGGCAGAACAACCACGCTTCATTTATTTTAACTCTAACACATAAAAATGGCACCTGAGGACAATTATGATCCCTGAATCGTCCGGCTTGTCAATGCTTGATCCGAGAAATCTCAACACCTTGTCCCCAATCTTGGAATGGTTCATATTTGACCCTCACGGCCTCACACAACCCAAGCCATTTGAATGGTCCTTAAACAAGGATTAAACCAAGTAGGAGAAAACCCCTACCTCTTGGAGTTTTTGTCAAACTCTCAAACTCTGGTCTATCACGAAGCCCCTGTCGTGAGGTTGAGCTTCTTCCCACTCTTGCTCAGTGCGAGAGCAATCATCCAGATCGTCGGGAAATTTAGAGAGAAGGTGGAGTCTCTCTCTCTAAAACTCTCTCTTTTCAAATCTGGTTTGCCTTTTTCTCTCCCCCTCTCCCAACCGGTTGGGAGAAGATAGAAGTTAAGTAAGATGTCCTCTCACTTGCCACTTGTCCAATTTTAAGTGGCTCCTTGGATTACCCTTATCACCTTATCCATCTACCTTAGATTTCCCTCCAATCATGTGTTGCCACATGTCCATGTGAGTCCACACTAAGCTCAAAGTTGGCGAATGCACGACATGTAGCTGCTTGTGTGTTCACTCAATTCTTGCAGCTAAGTGTCCCCGTGCGGCTTATTGCCAGAAACGCGTGCAAATTCCCTTGTCGCGGAGGTCGACGGGGATTCGCGTGAGTAACTGAATTTTACCAGGCGATTCCATGGTGAAGTCTGTTTCATCATCGAGATCACCGCAGAAAAAATTTCGGGTTTTGACGAAGTACCTTTTACCATTTTTGAGAAAATTCAGGCTTTGGGTTTACACATTAAAGTAACACCTCCAGTTTATTTGCATTCATGATTTATTATCAAGATTATGGTTTAAAGTTCAATGACATGTCATTTTTAAATATTCATGAATCATGATGTCAAAACGGAAGTGGAAGTTTATGAGGAAAATCTAAAATTAACGTGTGAGTTTTGATGTTTGGTTGTATGGTGAAATTTTTTTTGAGAGAAGAATACAATATAGTTTAGAGAAGAATACAATTTTTTTTATCAATAAGAATACAATATATTAAAGTGATGGGGTTTGAAAAATAGGCGCCTTGGGAGCCTACTCACTAGGCTGAAAGGAGGCAAGCCACATAAAACACGAAACCCCTAAGCGTCATTGGCAAAGCCCAGTCCACTCACCCCAAAGGCCGATGATATGGATAATTGGGAAGGCTCACATCCTGCAAATCAGACTAAATCTCACCAATAAGGGAAACAAGATAATTCTCAATAGCTATTATCACCTGCAAAATCCAGTAATCACTAAGGAAGGAGGATAATTCTTAATAATATTCCTTCAACTATCTCTCTTTCTAAAATCCGATAAAGACAATAAATATCCCATCGATGGGAAGAATGCTGACATTCCCCTCTCAAATTGGAATAATATACACTATAAATATAGGGCCACCGGCGGTGAAGGTACGCACTCTTGGCATACTCATAGCGCATGTCTGACACATTAAGCCCTACGAAGTAGTCTCTCTTTCTCTCGAGAAAGCCCGAGGCTTAGGCATCGGAGCGACGCGTGGGCATAGCCCTGCGCGACCCAGCACAACTTCTTTGTTTTTGTAGCCAGGGGAGGAGTGCTCGACCAAAGGTTTGCGGTCGGTATGGCAGTCCATGGTGGGTCAGACGATCTAGACGCTGCACATCCCGCCCACAAACAATCGGGTCGACCAATTTGCGGCTCGGCCGATTCCGGTTAAAAAATCATCATCGGTTGAAGGCGCCGTGCACGTGGGAGCGGCGGTTCTTTGGACAAATATAGCCCGATTTCACCGATTCTTGATGGTATCAACAGAGACACAGCGGAACAGCGCCAACCGCGGGATGCGGGACCCGGCAACGCGAGCCGACACCACCCGTCACATTACAGAAACAATGCGGGCTAACCGCGAGCGAGGTGGGCGCTCGCCTCGCCGACCAGAGCGCGTGGGGTTGGAATAACTACGAGCGGATGCGGCCCACGGGAGACCGCGACCGGGGATTCGGGGAAGGTCACAGCTTCCCTCCCTCGTGAAGGCGACCTGACTCCTACAATGTAGGAGTCGACAAAAGCGAACGGAGAATCTTGGTGGATCCCAGGCGAAGGCGATCAAACCGGCGGCCGTCCTCGCGCGAGTTTGGGTTCTGCGCGCGGAAGAGCGGTATCGAAGCATAAACTCCATGCAATGAAGCGCCATCTGCCGAAGGCGAAGCGCCGGGTCGGTGCAGCGCTTCAGATTCTGCCTAATCGGCATTAAGGCGCTCGCACCTTTCCAAAGTCGAAGTCGAATGGCCACATCTGTGACTCAATTTCCTTTGTGACTCTTTACTACGGTACGGCGCCTCGGGGAGTCGAGACCGACTGTTTACATCGCCGCTCGGCCTCGGCGCCCGGAGCCCGCCTTGGCGCTCACTTTGGCCGACTCACCTGCCCACCGCAGGCCCACCGCGCCTCGGGTCCAGTTGGCCTTCGAGCTTCCCCTGTACTCGACTCGGCGGCCGGGCTCCACCTTCACTCCCAGCGAGCTCACCTACCCCGCATAGGCCCGCACCTCGGTCGAACCGATGACTTCATTTCACGATGCCCTCGTCCCTGTTCCGAACCACTGCTCACTTTGGCGAGCTAAATACACTCACACCTGAGCCCGCGTGCCTCAGTCGAACCATTTCGAACTGTCGCCATTAACGAACGCGCCCGAGCTTGGCGCGAAACCCGATTGCTCACTGACGGCGCTTCCTCCTCCCGCCTGAGCCCACACCGCACCTCCGAGTGAACCGGCTAGAGGCTACATCGCCGACGTGAAAGCTGCCGACGCGCCGAAACCGTGCCGAGCGATTGCTCACTTTGGCGGGTTCACGTCGGACTGGAGCTACATGTCGCCATTGGCGAAGCAGCGCCAAAGCCCCAGCGAGAAACCCGATTGCTCACGCTGGCAGTTCCTCTACTGCGCACGAACCGCCTTTCGAAGGAGTGTCGAACCGGCTTCCGAGCTACATCGCCATTAAACGCGACGCGCCGAAGCGCCGGCGCCGAAACCCGATTGCTCGGCAGAGTTCTCACTGCCACACGAGCAGCGCCTCAAAAATCGGGAACCGGCTTCGAACTATGTATTCGGCCAAAGTATACCAAAACCTCCGTGCCGAAAGCAATGCTTTCTACGGCGAGAGAGCCCTAGCGGCTCTACGGTAATTTATTATTTACATGGGCGAGCTACCGCCTTGATGCGTGAGCTCTTCAATAGCTACGACGAGCTCTTCCAAGCGGCTCACGGCAGAAGGCTATTATTTACATGTGGGCCCGATACCATAGCGGTCTACGGCGAGCTCTTCCAATAAACTCTACGGCAAGTTCTTTAAGCGGCTCTACGACAAGCACATATTATTTACATGTCTGGGCGAGCTCGCGGCAGTCTACGGCGACTCTTCCAGTAGCTCGCGACGAGCTCTACTGCCCCATGGGCGAGCTCTTGCAGTTTACGACGAGCTCCCTTCCAAATGGCTCTACGGCGAGCCCACAGTATTTATGGGCGAAGGCTCTACCACATGGCTTGATCTACGGCGAGCTCTTCCCGATAGCTCTACGGCCGAGTACCGGCAACCTGTGGCGAGCCCTTCAGCGCGCCGGACCGGGCGGGCTCGCTTCCTACAAATCCTATTGGCGAGCTCTCGCCAGCTAAGAGCGGGCGAGCTCACACTATTCGCACGGCAAGCCGCTCGCACGCCCAACGAGGCGGGCTCCGCTTCCTACACCTATTCACATTGGCGACCTTCCATTGCACGCGGCGAGCGGAACCCTCCTACAATTCATATTGTGAGAAGCTCTTCCCTCGATACTGGGCCAGTTCCCATTGACGGCGAGCCCTTGGCTGCACTTGCTAACTTGGTGAGGCTCCTTCCCTCTCTTATTTTCATTGTGAAACTCTTCCCCTTCGATCGACATGGGCGAGCTCTACCACGCATTCTGCCACAAGCCCAGCTTCACTCACATATCGAGCAGACGGGCTCCATCCTACCATTCATATTGGCGAAAGCTCTTCCCTCGATATGGGCCGAGTTCCCGACATTGACGGCGAGCCACTTGTTGCCGCCCGGATGGACGGGCTCTAACTCTCTTATTTTCATTGTGAGCTCCCTTCAGCCGCAGGCGGATGGCTCCTACTGTTCTCGAGGGGCCGAGCCCTTCTCGTACTCACACAAAGTGCAGGCTCCTCCCTACAAATCTCGTTGTGACTCTCCCGCCAACACAGGCGACGGCTCTCTGCCATCTGTCGGGGCGAGCCCTTCTGCGTACCTCTCAGTAGGACGGACTCCTCCTACAAATCTCATTGACCAGCTCTCCCTTCAGCACAGTGGTGAAGCTCTACTATTTATCGAGGCGAGCCCTTCTACGTACTACAACAACCAGGCGGGCTCTCCCGCGAATCTCGTGTGACTCTCTGTAACCTGTGACGAGCTCCTACTATTTATCAGGAATGAGCCCTTCTACGTACAAGCGGACGGGCTCCTCCTACAAATCTACGTTGACAAGCTCTCCCTTCAACCTGACGAGACGAGCTCTCTGACCAACATCTATCAAGGCGAGCCCTTCCTACGTACCTCAAAGCGGACCGGGCTCCTCCTACAATCTCATTGGCGAGCTCTCCCTTCTAACCTGGGCCGGACCAGGCTCCTACTATTTATCAGGGCGAGCCCTTCTGCATGCCTAAGCAGACGGGCTCCTCCCCCATAAATCTCGTGGCAGAGCTCTCCTTCAGCAACACAGGCGAGCCCAGGCTCTCACACTATCTTCCAGGGACGAGCCCCTGTGTAAATCAAAGCGGATGAACTCACCTGCTAAAAATCCATTGGCGAGCTCTTCAGCGACTCTGCCCGGCCAGGCTCCTGTATCTGCGACGAGCTCTCCCCGCGATTCACATGGACTGCTCACTTTCTAACAGCTCACATGGTGAGCTCTGCTCAGCTGCTCACTTTGGCGAGAATTCGTCACTCGAGAGCGAGTCCGCTGCACGAGTCTGGATCGACCGGCTCAATAATCCACTCGTAACTCAATAGCCCTTGGGCTACGTGCCCTCAAAACAGCCGCCTACGCCGCCACTCGAAATAATCGCCCGCCCTCGGCTCACATCACCCTCGGCTATATCGCCACTCGGCTGATAAGCCCTTTCATTTCGCCGCCACTCGGCTCTCCAATGTCGCCACTGAGCTACATACATTTTCCGGCTAAATTGCCCTGCTCGTCTGTCGCCTGACCCCGATCTCTGCCACTCGTATTTCTACTTCTCCACTGGCTCAATGTATTTCAGCTCAATCGCCGCTCGCTCTGTCACTCAAATGTGTATGCCGCACTCGGCTACATCGCCATCGGCTGGCGCCACTCGGCTGCAGCGCCGCTCATTCGATGCCACTCCGGCTGCGCCTCTCGGCTCTCATCCATGCTTTCGGCAACATAGCCTGCTCCGGCTCGATCGCCACTTTCGGCTTCGCGCCATGCCCTTTCGGCTCAATGTCGCCACTCGACTGCATCGCCCTTTCGACTCCACATCGCCACTCGGCTCCAGTACATGCAAAAAACTATATTGCTCATTCTAAAATTACCACTCATTTCGAAATCCCATACTCTGGCTAATGTACTCATTCTGCCTCAGTCAATTGCCATCAGCTCATTGTGTACTGTTAGTAGCCACTATTACCACAGCGCCACTCGGCTCAATCGGTACTCGGCTCAATCGCCACTCGACTGCCATACTCATGTCAATCATTTTTCGTTTATCGCCGTAGCTCTGGCATACACTGGCTGCCTGCGCAAAATGGCATACTGGCTCAATGTACTTCGGCGTACACGCCTCGGCTCAATGCACGCCGCCGGCAGTAACGCCAGCCACTGACCAATGCCACTCGTGGCTACATCGCCGAACGATCGCCGCTGACTCACCGCCCGCCGGCTACATCGCCATTTCGGCCCGTCTCAACCACTAAGCGCCTCGCCACTCGGCTCAATGGCCACTGACCACAGCGCCACTTGGCTCGTCGCCGCTGGCTCAATGCGCCGCTTTCGATACGCGTCGCCCTCGTAGCCACTGTTCGATGCGCCACTATCGACTGCGCCCTTTCTCGACGATACAGCCGCTCGGCTCAATGCTTCGCCATTTACATCAGCCAATGACTCGATGTAACTTCGTGACTCAATCGCCGCTCGGCTACATGTAGCTTCGGCTCAATACGCCCACTCTTCACATCGCCACTCGACTACATCGCCACTCGGCTCAATCGCCACTGACCCGATCGCCCGCTCATTACACCGCCACTCGGCTACCGATCATGCCACTCGGCTACATCCCGCTTCGTAGCCTGGCGCCGCACTCGGCTGCACCTGCTCGTAGCCACTTTTCGGCTCAATTGCCACTCGGCTACAACGCCACTCGGCTACATCGCCCTTCGGCTCAATCGCCACTCGGCTACATCGCCACTCGACACTCGCCACTCGGCTCATCGCCACTCGACTCAATCACCAATGTTCACATCGCGATCGGCTCTGATCGCCACGGCTCAATCGCCACTCGGCTGTCCCCACTCGGCTCAATCGCCACTCGGCTCAACCGCCACTCGGCTACATCGCCACTCTTGCTCAATGCCCTTTCGTGATAGCCACTCGGCTACACCTTTTCGGCTCAATCGTGCCGGGCTACATCACCACCGACTCGATCGCCGCTCGACGATCGCCACCGCGACTCGTTGCTTGCACTCGCTACAACGCCCTTCGAAGCTACCACACGCAAGCCTCTCGGCTCAATCGCCACTATGCTACATCGCCCTTTCGACTGCAAAATGCGCTCCTAAACCAGTAGCCCTCGACTACATCGCCACCTACGCTCGATGATAAGCCGCTCATTCTGGCAGCCCTTTCGGCTCGATAGCCACTGATATTAGCGCAGCTCATTTCACAACGCCACTTTCGACTCCGTGTACTTGGCTGTCGCCACCGGCTCAATCGCCACTCGGCTCAATCGCCACTCGACTACATCGCCACTCGGCTCAATCGCCACTCGGCTACAACGCCACTCGGCTACAAGCGCCACTTCCGGTACATGTCGCCTCTCGGCAATGTCGCCCTTTCATTGCGCCACTTCATTTCGATGGCCCGCGCCGATTTTCGCCGCCGGCTCAATCAGCCACTTGGCTCAATGTACTTCGACTCGCCTGCGCCAGGCTCAGTCATCTTTCGACTCAATCGCCTTTCGACTACCGCGACCACTGGCTCTCAATGTCGCCGGCCACATCATACCGGCTCGATACGCCACTCGGCTCGTCATGTAGGCTCACAGTCATGTACTCGACTCGTCGCCCACTCTACTCAGTAACCACTTTCGGCTCGATCGCCACTACGGCTCAATGCGCCAGCGGGCTACATACATGCCGGCAATCGCCACTCGGCTCAATCGCCACTCGACCCAATCGCGCCGCCGGCTACACCGCCCTTTCGGCTCGATCGCCGCTGGTACATGTCGCCACTGGCTCAATCGCCGCCGACCGATCGCCACTTTCGGCTGCATGTCGCCCTTCGGCTCAATCGCCACTCGGCTGAATCACCGCACTTCGGCTACATCATGTGTTAGATCGCCACTCGGCTGAATCGCCACTCGCTATCGCCACTCACATTTCCAATCGCCCTTCGCTACATATTAGCCACTTTTCGGCCCATATCGCCGCTCTCGGCTCAATCGCCGGCGCTCGGCTACATGGCACTCGACTCAATCGCCGCTCGGCTACCTTTCGGCTCAATCGCCACTGGCTCAATCGCCCTCGGCTACCGCCACTCGGCTCAATCGCCACTTTCGACTCAATCGCCACTTTGGATACATCACCACGGCTCCAATGCATACTAATTTCCGATCATACTCGGCTCGATCGCCACTGAACGATCGCCACTTCGGCTGTCCTCGGCTACATCGCCACTCGGCTCAATCGCGACTGGGCTACTTCGCCACTCGGCTCAATGGCCACTCGGCTATATAGCCACTGCCTTTCGATCGCCCTTTCGGCTGGCAGCTCGCTCTCGATCGCCCATCGGCTACCGCCACTCGGCTCAATCGCCGCCACTTTCGACTCTGATGCCAGCTCATTTGCGCCGCCCTTTCAGTAATCGCCACTTTCGGCTACATCGCCCTACGCTTTCGATAGCCGCTCGGCTACATCGCCGCTCGGCTGTGCCACTCGGCTGCATCGCGGCTCGTCGTCCGCCTACTCGGCTTCCCAATCGCCACTTCGGCTCAATCGCGCACTGGTTACCTGGCAGCCGCTCAAAACCAATCGCCCTTTCGGCTACATCGCCCTTTCGGCTCAATCGTCCCCTTTCGACTACAACGCCACTTTCGGCTCGATCTCCCTTTCGGCTCGATCGCCACTCGGCTACACCACCACTCGGCTACACCGCCACTCGGCTCAATCGCGGCTTGGCTGCATCTCAGCCCTTCGGCTACATTGCCGCACCATTTGGGCGCCACCAAAGCATGGCGCCCGGGCAGTAATTCATGTGTGAGGCCTCATCCCATCACTTTCGACATGGGCGAGCTCTATTTTATTCATTCGGCGAGCTCTTCCCGTCACCGCGAGCATGGGCGAATCACGCTCGGTATTCATTCGGCGAGCTCTTCCGTGACTCAACGGGCGACTCTCCTCGATTATTCATTCATCTGACTCTTCCTGTATATCACTCAACATGGCGAGCTCGCGTCTCATGGGCGACCTCTTATTGACCTTTCACATTGACGAATAACTTCTAGCATCCGGTTCACTTGGGCGAGCTCTACTCATTATTCCCTCCGGCTTGACTCTTCCATTGATTCACTTATGGGCGAGCTCTACTCAATGTTCACTCAGGCGAGCTCTTCCCATCGAGTTCACTTGGGCTGACTCTACTCAAGCTTCACTCGACCGGCTCTTCCCATCCAGTTCGCGGGCTGGCTCTACTGGGTGTTCACTCATGACTCTTCCCTTGATTCCCGCGGGCGAGCTCTACTCAGCGGATGACGGCTCTTCCCTCGGTTCACGCCAGACTCCTGCCAACCCTTCATTGGCCGAGCTCTACCCACCTACTCGCGTTGACGGGCGCTCTTCCCACTTAATTCCATTGGCGACTCTTCCCGAGTTCACGCTAACGAGCTCTTCCATCAATACACATGGGTGAGCTCTACTCAGCTATTCCGCAGCGGCGAGCTCTTCCCATTAGTTGCGGGCGGAATACCTACTGGCATTGGCGACCTCAGCCAAAAGCGGTCGCGCATGACCACAAATCGATTCGACGATAGCATGTTAGCCAATGGAGAACATCAACTTTCATTGGCGACCTCGACCCAGTCGTCACGACTGAGAATCGGTTCGACCGAACGAAGCCTTCTTACGAAGCCCAGTGACTCCGGTTTGTGAGCTTAATTTCTATTCGGACGCTCAATTTAGGCCATTCGATTCAAGGGAGCGCAAGGCGAGCGGTCGAGAGGATATTCTGAGGCAATGGCGCGAAGCGAAGGTCATCGGTATCGCGAACATAAGGCGACGACAAGCCTAACTAATCCGGCCCGAGCGACACATGGAAATCACGATACAAGCGATATGGCCCTTGCAGCACCGTGCACAAGAGTGGGGAGCCCGATGGGGTTTGAAAATGAGAGCATGGGCCTGCCAGACTAAAGGCAAATACATAAAACACCAGAAAGCCTAGCGTCAGAAGGCCCAAGCAACCCGGTCCACTCACCCCGAGCCGATGATATATATATGGATAATTGGGAAGGCTCACATCTGCAAATCAGGCTTCATCTATAATAAGGAAACAAGATAATTCTCAATAATATATTATCACATAAATCCAGAATCAAATCTCACTAAAAGGAAGGAGGATAATTCTCGATAAACTATTCCTTCAATATCTCTTTCTAAAATCCGATAAAAGGCAATAAATATCTCATCAATGGGAAAGAATCGACCACCTCAGTCTGAATAATATACACTATAAATCTCGAGGGCCATCCGGTGAAGATACGCACTCTTAGACGCATACTCATATGCAACACATTCGCCCTCTAAGTAGTATCTCTTTTCTCTCGAGAAAGCGGCTTAGGCATCGGGCGACCACGGGCATGGCATGACCTTCTTCTTTGTTTTTGGAGGGTACTACGACAAAGGTTTGCAGATCGGTATGGCAGCGATCAGCATGCACTTCGATCGGGCCGATCGGACGCCTACATCCCGCCCCTGAGCAATGGTCCGGCCAGCGACTACCGCAGCTCGACCGCAGGTTCGGTTAAAAAATGCATCATCATAAAGTAACATATTTCACCGTATAATGATTTATTATAAAGGTCATGGTTTAAAGTTCAATGACATGTCATTTTAAAATATTCATGAGATAATCAATGATGTCAAAACCTTGGAAGCGGAAGTTCATGAGGAAAAATCTAAAATTGCTCTTGGCAAGATTGGAGGGTTTAGCGTTTATGTAAAAAGAAATAATCTAAAGAAGAAAAAAGAGAGGAAAGCGATATGGTAATAACATAAATATGTTGACATTTTCAAAAAAAAAAAAAAAAAACATAAATATGTTGACAAAAGATATGGAGAACAAGCCCAAACAAAAACCACATTCTAGGGCTAGCAAAGCAACAATGACTTCCGGGGCTGGCAAGATAAAAACACAATCTTCAACGACACCACACACTGCTTCCAGGAAATCTAGATTTTGGTATTTAGTATGACTTATTCATTGTTTTTACTTGTTAACAAAAAGCCTAAAATGAAATAATGAATCAATAAAATACGGTCAACATGTTGCACTGGTAGTTGTTAAGCTTCCATGAAAACGAAAGGTGACTAGACATTTCTCCTCCTAGCCACAGAGTCTAGAACATGCGGAGGTCCATCACCACCACCACCAGCAGTCTACCACCATCATCCATTGATTATTTCTATATATAACCCTCTCCCTCCACCCTTTGCTTTTCAATAAAAGTAGTACTTACCCAACATATCAGACCATCACCATACCTCCGATCCAATCAATGGCTTTCCTACTGATTCTTATTTCAATCCCACTGGCCCCTCGCCCTTGCTTACAAGCTCTGCAACGCCTCAGATTGACTCCTCCGGGCCCACCCTTGGCCGGCCCCCTCGGAAACCTCTCAGCAAAATCAAACGCTGAGGTTCCGGTGCTTAGTGGTCACAAACCTATGGTTTCCATCATGTCATGTGGTTGGGGTCTGTAACCTCCGTCATAGTTTCGAGCTCAGAGTTGGCTAAAGGAAGGTTTTGAAGGAGAATGATCAACGCCTTGGCCGGCTGATAGGAACATGAGCAGGAATCATCTGCTAGATTCACTAGGGACAGGAATGACTACAAATTGTGGGCCAGCTATGGTCCTCACGTCAAGGTCGAAAAGTGTGTGCACCATTGAGCTCCACTCCCAAGAGGCTTGAAGCTCTCAGACCCATCAGAGAAGATGAAGTCACTTCCATGGTTCAATCCATTTTCAGAGACATCACCATTCCTGGTAAGTATTCGTTTCGCTCATCTGTGTCAATTTTTACTATTACCTACGTACTCTCATCTTCTTCTTAAAATAAAATTTTATTTACAGTCAAAAAAAAAAATTATTTTTTATTTTTTCCCCTTGCATTCTCTGGTAATTTCTTAAGATAGAACAAGAGCTAACGACTGGATAATCAATGTATCTTTGCAGAAAAGTATTTAAGGAAGAGCATGGGGTTGAGGAAATGTTGGGAGCAGTGTCATTCAACAACATTACAAGACTGGCATTTGGAAAAGGTGTGTATGAATTCGGAGGGTGTATTAGACGAGCAAGGTTGGAATTCAAGGCAATTGTGGTAATCTAACAAAGCTGAACGCATCACTAACCGTGGCCGAGCACACATCCATGGCTTCGCTGGATGTTCCCGAAGCATGACGCAAACTCGGTGCGCGCGACAGCTCACTGACCGCCATCATGGAGAACACACCTTGCCCGCCACAAGATCGGTCCCCAACAGCATTTGTAGATGCTTTGCTTACTCTCCAACAAAAATATGATCTTAGTGAGGACACCATTATTGGATTACTTTGGGTGAGTTGATTTTTTTAATTATACTTTTTATAGACTATATATATATGCTCTCTCTTATATATACTTATATATATATATATATATATATTTTATTCCCCCATTAAACAGAAAATTATACGAAGGAGTTTTTTTATTTTATTTTTAATGAGACCATGATCATTGCCGGGATGAATGTGAGTCTTATCTCGATTGAATGGGCCATGACAGGATTGATCAAGAACCCTGAGGTCAACAAAGGTTCCAGGCGAATTGAAGGCAGGTGTAATCGGGCCAAACCACGTCGTGACCGGAATCCGACTTCCCAAACCTTGCTATCTACAATGTGTAACGAGGAGGCATTAAGGTTGCACCCTCCAGCCCCATTGATGCTCCCATCCAGTGATACAATGTTGGAATTGGTGGCTATGACATTCCAAAAGGGATCATAGTCCATGTAAATGTATGGGCTTCTTTGGGCGTGATCAGCACGTGGAAAGACCCGGAAGGTTCGGCCGAGGAAGCGGTTCATGGAAGAGGATGTAGATATGAAGGATGCATGATTATAGGCTACACTACCTTTTTGGGGGGGTGGGAGGCGGTTGTCCGGTGCTGGCTGGTGATCAATTTGGTCCATCAATGTTGAATTAAATGTTGTACCATTCAGCAGGCTCCACCTCAAGGGGTTAAACTAGAGGACTGGACATGCTCGGAGCCCTGGACTAGTGTCACTTACATAATGGGGACTCCGTTACAAGCTGATTCTCTCGAGGTTATTGACAAGCTTATCTGAGGGTTGACGCTATGGATATTTAATCTTTAAGGCGTTGGATGATCAGGTCATGACTGATGGAAAAATAAAAGTCAAATAGGTTTAATATTCACTTGCAATATTATGTTGTAATTCTAGTGTAATTTGTCCATTTGAAATGATAATCCTTTAATATAACATGGGATATAAAATTGTTACTAATTATGAATTAAAAGATTTTATTTTTACTTAAGATTGATAGAACTTTTTAAAAATAGCTTGTATGTTTTTCATTACAAGTAATAATAAAAATTTATAGACACTTTTGTCAAAGTAAAGGTGATCATAAAATAGTTTTTAACATTTTTTTATTTAATATTATCAAGTAAAAATGAAAAACAATTCTATAAACAAAAGAATATTTTGAAAAGTTATTATTTAACTTTTAAAAATACATGTTTTTAAAAACATATCTTTAAATAAATTAACAGTAATGATGATTGTAGTGAATAAGGTAAACTGCATGATATCATGTACTAAGAAGTACTACCCCTAGTCTTAATTTATTCAAATTGGTAGCCTGTCATAGAAATGGTCGAGATGATTAGGTTACCAACTCCATGCTTCTAGTTTTGATATATCGATGAATATTTTTACATGAATATCGATAAAATATAAATTATTTAAAATTCATTAAAAATGATTACACAATTTAAAATTTGATAAAATAAGTAAAAAAAACTTATAAAATAAGTAAGAAAGCTTGTATTAAAGTTATTTTATAAATATAATGTGTACAATGAAGGATAAATACTTAGTTTTTAAAGGAAAATATATTAATATTTAGATTTTAAATATATATAAATATAACTTTTAAAATGGGAATGAATGCAATTATTTACTTTTATTCAAATATATATTTAATTATATCATTATATAATTTATGTTATATATATCCATGTAGTCTTGGTTATTAAGAATAAATAAATATAAAATATACTAAATTTAGTTAAGTAATTAAATTATTAAAAAATATATTGATAATTTATTTTATTACATTAATTTTAACTTATAAAATATTTGAAAATTATTATTATTATTATTATTATTATTATTATTATATATTTATGTAACTTTTTGAAAAAAAAAATCATATTTTTAATATTTCAAAATTTCAATAATATGCAAAAATTAAACAAAGTAATAAAATGATAAATATACAAAATTAAAGTTAAATTATAATAATTTTAAGATAAGATATGTTAATAATCACAATTTATTTAATTAAAAATACATTCAATAATATAAAATAATTGTGATGCATGCATAATTCTTTAATATTCATATCTTTTAGTTGTTACAAATAATAATATAAAAGTAGAAATATAAGGCAAGAAATAAATTTAATTACTGATTATATAATGATTATCCATATTTAAAAATATATTTGTAGGATATTATTGAAGTTTGAGATAAAAAAAAAAAATTCTAATGGTTTTTATCCCTGGCATGCGTATCCCAAAATTTAAGGGGTGTTGGTTTAAAAAAGAGTTGATTTTAAAAAAATATATATATCAAGGCTATATTGCAGATTTATCGCCCGATAAATCCCTCGGGATATATAGCTGATTTTTTAATGATTATTTCGACTCTTTTTGCTCCTCATTCGTGCATACGAATCAAACCCGATTTATCCACAATTTTTCGGATGACGATCGATATATCGGCCATATTCTTGAGTTTCTGGTGATATTTCCATCGATCGATTTTGGATCCCTGATTTTGCTTTGAACCTAGCCAATACACGATATATTGTCAATATATATAGACTTATATATCCGAAATTTTTATCCTTAGTTCTAACCCATCCACGAAAGCGTAGCGCTGAAAATCTCAGTTTGGTGCCTAATGTACTCCTTTTGCTTTAACTGCAACTCCTTGTACACAAGTTTCACAATATCTCTGCACCTTTAAACAAATTTCCCATAGAGTTAATTTCTTCAATTTTTCATCTCAGGAAGGACTAGAGAGAGTATTGGAAAACAAATATTATAAGCGGAAGAAACTAAGGGTCTGTTTCATTTATGTTTTTGAAAACTATTTTCAATGAGAACAAGAAAAACAGGATTACAGGTTTGGTTCATAGTTTTTTTTTTAAACACAAATAACATAGTAAAAATTAAATTTAGAAAATAAGAACAGTTTTTAGAGAATACAAAAAATGGTATTCTCTGAAATTTACTCATTATTATCTAAATTTAGTGTTTTCTTTGATTTTCACATATTTTTAGAACAAAAAAAAAAGAAAAAAGAACTAAACATGTTCTCCTTGTTTTTAGAACAAAAAGCAAAATTTGATAACTATAACCAAACAGACTCTAAGAGTGTTATAGTTTTTGAAAACTGTTATTTTTTAATTTTATTTTTTGTAAAACAAGGTGAACAACAACACTTTTTTTTTTTTTGTTGGCAGTTTTCAAAACAAAAATATGAACTAATATCATGAATGGTATACCAGTTACTTGGATCAATAGTCAGAGCTCTCCTAATATCAGCCTCTGCCTTTTCCAACTCAGATAGTCTTAGATATAGTCTGTACAGAGCCTGATTATTAATTAGATGAGATCAAGTTGTAGGGCCTTAATTTGTGCATTGTTTTGAAGCTTCAAGATAATCACCAAGTTTAAGTTTGCAGGCTGCATTACTCAAATTACAACATATATCCTGAAGGCATTTGCCTGGACATTCTCTTCATCAATGAAAGAGTGATCAAATTAACTCTATATACTTCTCAGCCTGCAAAAACAGAAGTTAAACAACTTATACTCAGTTTAGAATGTCCTAGTTTTCTATTTAAAAACTTACTCATAATCTGTAAATTTCCTTCTCATATTTATTGGAGGCACGCCAAAATTTCCTGGCCTTAAACAGCATATTCCCATCATGCTTCTTCATCTCACAAGCTTCTAGTTTCTCATGACTGTCCATCTTCCAAAAGGGTGGCTTCTTTTAGGTGGAAACAACTATCATAATATAAGACCAAAACTGGTTGTTGTCATGCCAGATTTTTTTTATACATATTCTTTGAGAATTTGACAATCTGATCACTTAAAATAAAATTACTTGGTGCAACAAAGGCATGTAAGGATAGAAGTTTCCTAACATTGTGACTACTCCATTTTCAGAGAGTGACTAATCCATTTTCAGAGAGTAACTAAAATTAAAGATTTGAGAAACAGAACCTTAATGAAGAAACAAACTTTAAATAGATGATTAGTAATCCAAGTTATTAAAAATATATGATGAAATTTAGGATGTTAGATAATAATATAATCATGATATGAGACTAAACTAGAGATAAGTTAATATAAGAACAGGTGAAAAATATAGGAGATGATGTTTAGATGCATAAATCATTAGAAAGGTGATTATGAAAATAAATGTTAAGCTACATGTGAAACGAAGCCATATGTGAATGAAGATAATATATTATGAAAAGATATAGTGGAATAGTAACCACTCTTTTGTAGACAAGAATTGTGGCGCCGAGCCGAGGTCGTTGATACCACGTCGACCAGCGTGAGAATCTCGTGAATAATGAGGCGACGGAGCGTTTCCTGCTCTCTCAATCGGGCGGAGATTTCGCAGTACGGGGGCTCTACGAGTACAATACTTGTATAAAACTGCGTTTACATCACACGAACAATCCAATATATAATACGATATATCTCAATCGACACACTTGGGCCCATAAGCGATACTCAATCATACATACCAATCATGAGTCAAACTATATATCAACTGGATTACAAGGTGGTAATCAATTCTCCCATATACAACACATATTAAAATTCTAACATTCTAATACCTGTGTATACACCACGCCCGAATCAGCGCGTCAGACTTCTTTAGCTTCGGCCTCTGGGGCTGAGCCGTCTCCTCGTGCGGCTCCTGTAAGGGGTCCCACGGCGGGGTGAGCTAATGCTCGATAAAGGAGAATCGCCTAAGTGGGCTACTCACCACCTAAGTGCAGTGCAATGTTCGATTTAAACACACATTCAAGCGAAATGCATGATCTACTTGAATGTCTACATGACGACTGACTGGATCGATCCTCACCCGACTCTCTCACACTCGCTAACCTTATGAAATTATTGTTTTATTAGTGGACAACCCTCCGATGTAGCATATATCAATTGGACGCTCCGGCGGTGATTTATTATTTGTTTGTGGACTACCCTCTGGAGTGTGAATATCAATTGGGCCCGCTCAGACGATTGATATTTTAATTGGACACCTCGATGATGTATGTTTTTAGACAGCCCTCCCGAACCGTTTTCTCTAGACTCATCTCACGCACTCGCTCCTGTAATCCCCAGAGATTGTTAGGTGCGTATGGAATCTGCGTGTATGCAGGTTCATCTCTGATCTGTCGCGTGTGAAGAATATATAAACATGAATATACTTCGCCAATTCCAAATCTGCATGATCGTATTTATGTAATTTTACAAACTCATCTTCCCATCAAAATTAGCTCGATTGGGCTATTAATGGTGATCAAACATTTAATTTAATTTATTTTCGGCAAACACATATTCACACAAAAATATATTTTCACAAGAAATATATTTTGAGAACATATTGAGGAATGAGCCTAGGTTACTATTCTGAAAAATCCTAAATCTTGGTTCACTTAGTGAACCAAATTCCACGACAATTCCACATTTGTGCATATCAGAAACATTTAATGCACAAACTATCACCAAAGTACTTGTGTACGTACCCGCACGGCTGCTCCAGTCTTTGTTTCAAAAAGAATTATATCAATTCGGTCCCGGTTTGGGACGATCGAACAACCTCTGCGGCTCAAATTCATTCAATCGACAAACGTTAAAATAGGAAGAGGAGATAAAACTCAAATAGGGAGAAACCCCTACCTCTTGGAGTTTGAGGAAACTCCATAAATCCGGTACCCACGCGAAACCCTCTCCGCGTAGAGCATTTTTCCCTCTTGTACCGAAAGCTGCCGACGGTTGGATCGCCCGCATTTTTAGAGAGAAGGACGACTCTCTCTCACTAGAAAACCTTCATTTGACTCTTGGATCCTTTCTTTTGTTCCCACATTTTTTCTTTCGCACTTTAATTTGGAGAAGAAGGTCGCATGCATTTTGTCATTTAGTGACTTAAACATTTACAAAAATGACGCATACGTCCCTTTTTTTCTCAGATTTGATATTCGGCACTATCTCGGCCATCAATTTTCATCATTTCTCTACTCATACCACTTATGGCACATGAGTACGTATTATATGTGACTTTCGTAGCATAGAAAATCGTTTCTGACACGACAGCGATGCCTCGTAAGCGGTGCCAACTCGGTATCTCGGAATTTCTGAAAATTTTACTGCGTACCCAACTGGGTTGTTCTAGGCAGGTTCAACGGTGAAATCTGTTTTGTCATCCGAGATCTAGAGAATTAATTACGGATTTTTAATCGAAATCACAATTTTGTAATCGAAATTACGATTTTGCCCTTATTCCAGAAATTGAAATTTCTCGGGTCTTACAAGAATGCCCCTCCGTTGGGCTCCATTGTTTCACATATGGAAGAGAAAAAGAGGCCACATCAGAAACAAAAAAAAAAAAAAAAAACAAATAACAAATTTTGTTATTTCTCTCCCATTCCTTCATACCATCACATTGGCATCTCTCAAAACAAGGGAGAGATTAAACCTACTGAGCCTTGGATAGGCAAAGAACCCTGAGAAAACTCCTCATCCGCCTCTTTTCGATCATGAAGCAAGGAAGGTAAACCCCGAGCCCACAACCTTTTTGTTCCAAAAAGCTACTTCAACCTTCAAGCCTTGTGTGAGTGGAAGAAGAAATTCGGTGAAGGGAAGAAATATGAGAAATTTGACATCTATGTAAGTTTACTTTATGATTTCATTAGTTTTCTATCAATGTGGGAAGATGAATACGACTTGCTTGAGATTTGGGTGTCTTTCTTGTTCTTGGTTGTGAAAAAAATTGATTTTTTTTTATTTATTAAAAACTTGTTTTGAAAGGAAAATCAACCTTATACTATGAATGAAAATGTAAGACCTTGAATTTACTGTTTCCATGAATAATTAATTTCATTTTCGATAAGTTATGTATTTGATTGGAAACGGTCAAATGAATATTAATTTTTGAAAAAACAAACCCCAAAAATCGAAATTGTTCAGAATAATGTATTGAATATAAAGAAACTTGAAGCAGTTAAAAGCGAATTCGTTTAGGGTTTTTTGATCAGAAGCGACATAATGAAAATGCCATTTCTGAAATAGTTTAAAAATATTCAACACCCCTAGAATTTTTTTCTAAGCATGTTGATGATAGGAAATAAGTTTAATTAGAGTGTTCATGGTCAATTTTATGATTGAATGATCCATGAAATATTTTCGATTTTTATCGGTATAAGGGGTATTATTTTCGGGAGGCATTTAAGTCATTTGTGGTAAGTCTAATCAAAGTAACCAAAGCAAGAACCAATAGAATGGTTCCATGTAAGCTTGGTGATCCATGTGATTAAAAATGGACCTATGAGAGCTTTCCATAAATTTTGATATTTATCATAAAGTAGTTAACTTAACTGTAATGGTTGGTGGATGGAGTTAAGTTAACTAAAGTCAAACTCTAACTTTGATTTGGTTGATGAGTTAAGTTAACTAGGTTAAAAGGATATTTGTGTTAGCAAACCATGAGAGTTACTTAAGTCTAACTAGGGTTTTAGGATTAGTGGGATTTTATGGAGCATAAAGTGGAATTGATTGCTTTTAAGGTATATGGTTACACATATGGACCAATGAGAATGCAAGAGATGCTATATGTGGCATGTTGTAAGAGAATTTAAAATTGGAGACAAATTAGGCATGAAAAAGGATCATTTAAAGTGCATTTGGCTTGTCTTTTGGGGGCTTACGGGTGAGACAAGTTTGAAAGGCAAAAGGGGAGAAAAAAAGGGAAACAATTCACGTCCATGCAAGGGAGAAAAATTTGGCAGCCCCTGTCCAACTTTTCAAGTAATTCTCATGCCATTTCAAGTGTTCATCATGTCCATGAAGGACCCTAGATCAAAGCCAAAGTGAAAAATCGAGTTTTTAAGGTGATATCACTTACTAGTCTGGTTGAAGGTTAATGGAGAAGTAGTTATATGATGGTGTAAATATAGGTTGCTTGGCATGTCTTTATATAGATTTGAACAAGAGATTTCATTGATTCAAGTTAACACAAGACACAAAACTATTAAGGTAAGCAATTAAGGTTTATGGATTATTTGTCTAAACCTTCAATTGAGTTATGTTAAGACTTTTAGTTATTAATTGACATGATTCTATAGTGATTTTCATAAATTGAAAAGAAGGTAGATTATAAGGGTTATGTAAATTTGAGTCAACATTGAATGTTAAGAAGTGATGTTGTTTGATTGGTTTAATTAGTTTAATGACATTAATTAGAATACTTGAAGGAATTAAAGTTGAAAGAAAATGAGATATAGCATGGAGAGGTTTGCGGCCAAGGGGTTGTAGTGGAAATGCATTGGTTTTGATTCCCAGTTTAATTGAATCAATGACATTGGATGAATTGTCAAATGTAATTTGTTGAAGAAAATGAAGAAATTGAAGAAATGTAAGGCATGCTCCAGTATGTACTTTGACCACCCTAGGAAAGCATGAAAAAGTTGAGTTTCAATTGATTTTAATCAATTGGAAGTATTGAAATAAATACCTAATGGAATGTATATTAGAATTAAAGTTTTAGAAAAGAATTGATTAAAGTATAAAATGTAATTTTTGCTGAATTGAAGAGGCATTATGGTTAGCATGCTAATGTAAAGCTTGATTTAAGGCATAATGGTGATGAGCCTGTGATTTAGTGGAAGTAATTGGTTAAGTGAGATTAAGTTGAATAAGAAAATGCTTAAGGGTTTGCTTTCTAATTTAATAGAAAGTATATTATAGTTAATGGCTTTATTGAATATTGTTAAGGTATGAATGTTGATGGATTTTATGGATAATGTGACTTGGAGGAAAGTGTTAAGGACAAAGGTGGAGGTGGAAAGTCTTAAAGGAGGAAAAATGGCTTAAATAACTAAGGTGAGGAAAAATGTAAATGTTTACAAATATATATGTTTTCATATCTATGTTATAAATGTTTAAATGGAAAATGAAATGTGGTTTGCTTGACTTTAATTATGTTGAGAAAATATGAAATAATTATGGTTTCCATAGTTTTATAAAGCTTGATTTATGGTTTCCATATTAAATGAAATGTTTATGAATATATATATATATATATATATATGTATGTATATTTATATATGAAAATATTTATATTGATTGAATCCATGTGGTTACCCTATATTACAAAGATAAAGTTTAAAAAGTCGACTAAAGTTCTTTAAGCGTGCATGGTACATAGGGAAAGAGATAAGATTTTATTTGAGGAGGAAGGAAGAGTGATGCATATGCATGTGCACGTAAAAAGTACGAAAATGTTACCAACGTGAGATGTGATTTATTCCATAGTGCAATGGTATTTAAAAGAAAGGCACGATTTATCGGAGGTTCCTTTAGGCCATCGGTGATCGTAAGATTGTTTCATTGGAGGTTCTTTTATGGGCCAACGGTGGTTAATGGTAGGTGGGTTCCATTGGATATGATGGATTCAAAAAGGAAAAGAAAGTAAAGTAAATGTTTATTGAAATGAGATATTTATACAACTGTTTTACATATTGTATTTAGAACTATATGCGGAAACATTATTTTCCTATGAAATGTACTCTCTTTGAGCTCCTTTGTCGCCTTTTCTTTTGTCTTTTATACAAAATATTTTAAGTGATGACGAAACGGTTCGAACTCCTCCGGGCACGGTGACACTTCGCCTCAACATAATGACAACTTTTGAAAATGTATAGACAACGTTTGTAAATAACTACTTGTGTACCTTTATTTTTGTAATGTATATATGTTTAAAGAAATGAACCACGAGCTTTGATCCTTTGTGCGATCTGAGTCGTGGCGGTTGGGTGTAATCCCCAACTCGAGCCCAACTGCTATAAATTTATTGTTTATATTTCTATAGTGTTCAGAAAATAATTTTAAGTTTTGATTTGAAATTGCTTGTGGAGGACTTTATGTCCCACTGTTGGATGTGGAGTAAATAAATATTATTTGAAGTGTAAAATGTTTTATTACAAGTATTGTAAAATTAGGAAATGTCCGAAAAACAGAGGAAACTCTGCCCGATTTTATGAAAAATGTTTAATCGTATAAAAAGGGTTTAATGTTTAAAAGAAAAAATAATAATAATTTCCCACCATGTAAAATAAGGTTTTAATGGAAAGCATAACTGTATAAATGACACTACAAGAAAAATGATATTCGTTGACAGTTTTTCACAGTCAAGATAAGGCATAGCTGTCATGGTAGGTCAATCTTCATATATGTTATCTATGCTAGTGTCAAGAAAAGTTTAAAAGTAACTTGACATATGCATATGTTAAGGTTGCCTCTATTTCTATATTAGTATTGAATTCCGCGCCTCCAAGATTGATTTGATTTCAAGGTTACCTTGTTTTTCTAATAGGTTACTCAAACAAATGTCAAAGATTCGAGTATAAATGTGTGTCATGACAATTTCCCCCATATGTCTATGTAGTTTTTCACTATATGTATGTCAAGTTTTTATTTATTATATTATAATTGTCTCATATATGTAGAAGGTTTAAATCATATTTAATGAAAATAATTTTTACAAAATTAGTCTTGACATATAGAGTGTCATCCTCTCAATCTATTTATCAATGGCACCTTTAGAGTGTCATCTAAGACATTTTCTATCAAAAATAATATTTATATTTCTATTAAATAATGAACTTTCTGAACAATTAAATATAAAAGCCCCAAAAGTTAAATCAAATTTGACAAATTAAAATATCATCAAATATTGATATACAATAACAATTAAATAATAATTAATATATTCTTAATACAATAATTATGTTAAAAATGTTAACTCGTCAAAAATATTTCAAAATACTAACTCTACAAAATGTATATATTAATTGGAACAACTACTAAGATTTACATTCTTCAAAAACATAGTTCTACCTCCTAATGTCTTTATTAATGTAACTTTTTTGATTTTCGGCATCATCTTCCTAATTATTGACTTCTCTTCTTTTGCCAAACCATTTTCCTTTGCAACCTGTAAAGAAATATAGGAAGAATAGAGAACCTCTCAATTATGCATGCAATAATCAATAAACACAATTTAAACTATAACTTTCAAACCATGAAGGAGAAAAACACTAGAACCAATCTAAAAAAATGTAGACAAATTTGCGAAAAAATAAATAGGGGTTATATAGAAAAATAAAAGAGAAAATCACTTGAGCATAAAGGGATATATATACCTTTGATATGTGAGCTCCAATAATTGGCAGTAGTGATGATCAACCACGGTGTGTGTATGAGTTTATGTATAATGGTTCTTTATCAAGCTTCGCTTTTGGAGGTACTTGAGTACTTGTGCTCTACATGAAATGTAGTCAGCGGATCATTCATCATGACATAAAGCCCTCAAAACATAATTCTTGAATGATTCTTTCACAAAAAATTATAGACTTGGACAGAAAGCTTTTTGGTAAGCAAAGTTAAGCATTGTCACCCGGGAGCATAAGAGGATTCTACAGAAGGAATACACATAAAAATAAAATGACTATATATCTTATAATATCATGTCATGAAGAATCAACTCAACACTTGTGTTAAATCTGCAAAGCAAGGGATTCATCAATGTTTCATTCAAAATAAATCATAGGAACATAAATGGACCATTCTGAAAAATCGATTGTCTATTATAGCATGTGTCTGTATGATTTTATAAATTCTATGTGCAACTCTATTCCCATTTTGAAATAAAGTACAATTAGCCAAGAAAGTAAATATCTACCTTCTCACTTATAGGTTTTCTCTTGAACAAATCCTCATGTCTAGAACAAGAAAAGAAAGAAATTCCTCTGTTTTTATGCATGATATCTTCAATTTAGGCTTTTCCTTTCACTTTTGACATAGCTGGCACTAATTCGGGAATCAAATATAACAAACACAGATGGAACAAATAAGAATTCAAATGCCTTCATTGATTGAAGTATAAATGAATTCATCATACTCACTGTTTGAAATGAAAAAAAAAAAATTCTGGAAGAACACAAAGTTGACGTTGGACTTGGAAGATAAAATAGAATCATAAATATATAAGTAAGTGTTCTTTGCTCAAGATATCTAATACCCACTTGTCATAGTGAATCGAAGATGACTTAAATTCTTAGAGATAATTGTGAAATGAACCTTCTACCTATGAGTTTCTTGTTGTCGAAAAGTGCAATGAGCATCCAATTGTTTTTAACACACAATCAACCTCCATAGGTAAAACCATCATCCATCCTTTCTTGATTCCACTTCCTTGAAAATTTGAAGCTCGTGGTACTTTGCACAAAAGCTTGAACAATCTTAAAATTTAACTATTAGTTCAATATTAAGTCCTTTACACATAATTCTAAATGATCTCATCACTAAAAATACATTTAAGCCAAAATTGTTGTTGTTTACCTTACATGCTGATGGTCTGAATTTCTCTAACTTTATTTCTTAGAAGAAATCTTCTGTATAAATCTGAAACATAGCGATTAAACGAGGAAAAATAAAAACAAAAATGATGATTACTCTAGTTCATGAATTTAGTGCATGTAATTCTTTGCCAAATCATAAAGAAAAGTATAAATAAAATTTCAACTTAAAATTTGTGGCCTTCTGGCAGGGTGTCTAGTTGACAACTGCTAGTCAACCAGCGGAATACTAGTGAATGTCGGGTAACCTGACACTACTCACGAAAATGGGGCAAGATCTCCTTTGTAAAGGGAGCACCTTAACAAATTACAACCTGTCCAATAATCAATAATGACCACGGGGTCTGTCTTTGAGTAAAATAATGGCCACTTGGGCCCTTAAATCAACTACTTAAAATATGTCCCCAACCAAATATTACATGGTTCAAAGAGTTTTACATTTCTCTTAATTCAACTATATGAAAACCTTAAATTTTAATACATACTTGACATCAAAGCTACAAAGTCGGCTTTCTTCTCAACGACTCTAATGAGTGCGCGCCTTCGATCAACTACGTGCACGAAGTAATGGTGATCCCTCGGCCGAAGTGAGCAAAGCCCAGTAGAGATAATTTCCTATGTGGGTTACTCCCCACCTAAGTGTACATGCATGACAAACAACCACATTCAAGCAATTTCATGAACCTACCGAATAATATACATGACTGATAGCATGTCTCGAGTCCTCTGCAAACTCACTCACAGCTGCCTAAGCCGAATACAGAGTAAATCATAGTTTTCAAAACAAAAGCTATTTGTTCTTGAGAAACACACTACATTCGGTAAATATTGGACAATACCCTCGGTAGAGATACGTTGGATAACCTTCCCGAACCAATTCATGGGCCCTAGGCGTGAATTGTTGGACAATCTCCCAACACGATTCTCTGAAAATCTTCGTCGAAATTCTACAAACATTTCCATTTTGTTTCTAGATCATGTATCATGCACTCACACTATCTTCTAGGCTGCCCAGTATATGGAATACATGATGCCAATTCAACACATTCATGCTAATATATTCACGTACATATATATTAACATAATTCAATCATAAAGCATGTATGTAGAATTCTCAACCCGATTACACGAAATTAGCTCCCACATGGGCTAATTAACAAACACAAGCAATTCATTTTTGAATCACTCAACACATAAAATTCTAAAAATATTCGCATTGTCACTATTCACGTGACGGTCAAGTCTCGAGGATTCTTGTTCATGACAAAATACTCACGGAATTTTCTCCGGCTCGGTTAAGCTTTTGAGGCCAGGAGTTCTTATTAAAGTAAACCTTAGAACATTCTAACCATTTACATGGCTCTTAGTCAAGATCTAACACAAGTGGAAAGATCCTACCTCTTAGAGTTGTCGAGACTCCACCGTCGGTGCCCATGCGTAGCCCTATGTGATGAACAACTTTACTTCTTGCTCTGTCGGCCGACGGTCCAGATTGTGGCGGAAATCTAGAGAGAATGTGCTATCTCTCATCAAAAAACCTAAACTCTCCCGCGCGCATCCTCTGACACAGCGCCCGTTTTGGTCTTTGAAGAAGATGATTTCTTGTTCATCTTTTGTCATTATCATTAACAATTCTATTAATTCCCATCATGTCCCTTATTCTAGATTTTGACATGACACTATCTAGGCGTCCATTTCATCATCTCTACCTCATGCAACATGTGTCACATGAGTACATGTACTGGGTGACTTTTGTCACATCACATGTCGTTTTTACGGCACCCGACACCCGGTGCCTCGAAAAACATGCAAATTAGAATCTCTCCGAATTAAATAATAAACGTGGTGCTTCTAGATTTGAGGCGATTCCAACGGTGAAATCCGTTTTGTCATCAAGATCTGAAAAATTCAGTTTTGACGAAGCGACGATTTGCCTTTTTTTTTTTCGAAAATTGGAATTTTCTGGTCTTACATTCTCCCTCCTTAAAGGAATTTAGATCGAGAAGTGCAGTACAATACTAAGAAACATATGCATATGCAACAGCCACTCTACCATGCATATAAACTGGTCATTTAAATATTAAACAACTAAACCACGTATAGCCGTCCCTAAGCGAAAGTGATAGGTGGCCCGCATCGTGTGTCCGGCTCTACGTTGACTCCTCCGCTCCCACGGTCTTGCCGTAACACCCTCGCTAGCCTCACGATCTTGCATCAAAACGGCACGAACCGGTATCCACACAATGCACCGCGGTCTCTCTCGAAGGTCCATCGCGGTGTCAACCTCAATCTCTCCCCAATCTACTATATGGTGGATGCGGGTATCTTACCGGGCATGGAGACTTGAAATACCTCGTGGACACACGACATCTTTGTGAAAGCGGCCGTCACATTTGCGATTGCCTACCCTATCTCGAGTATCTCGAGGGGCCCAATAAACCTAGGTGATAACTTCCTGCGCTTGCCCAGAGCGACAGCTCATCTCTTAGGCATCACCTTGAGAAGACGTGATCTCAACCCTCGAACTCTAGAAGTGTCGATGTGGTACATGCACCGCATAGCTCTTACGGGCTTTGGCCATGAGAAGGCGTTGTCGTGTCCCAAGCTCACCTTCTCCGGAGGTGTCTCTAATCGGATGTCGGAACCCGTTGATGGAGCTCTCTCCTAGGTCTAACATAATGGTGACACATGGCTTCCCATATAATGCCTCATATGGTGCCATGTCGTATACTACGCGATAAAAGAAAAAGCGCAAGGCGGCGAATTCCACTAAGAGCAGAATTAACTCTTCTAGCTTCACCCTTATGATCCGGGGCGCATGCTCAAACATGTCCTCCTAATCTGTATAATCTCACGACTAACCACATGCGTGGGTGGAAAGTTGTGTACTATGGTCGATCGTGTGCCCTTATCATTTTGGAAACTCCTCTTCAAAAGTCTTATTTGTAAACCTAGTCCACATCCGACACACTATATGGATACCGGTGCCTCCATGTAGCGGACTATCTCGAATGTACAGCAGCGAGAATCTCTCAATGTGTGAAGGTCATCCTCACTGCTAGAAAATGTGCTAACCGTGAGCAATCCGGTATCACCCATACCATCGTGTCGCTGGTGTCCATGAGTGAATTCGCCAAAATCCGCCATTGACGTGCTCCCCACTTCGCTCGGCCACGATGGCTGGTAGCCCTGTGAAACGCGCCAGATTGCTCGGCCTTAACTGGCGACACGTGGGCATCGTGTTTAAAGTCCCCTACTGTCTCTTCATTCGCTCGATATCTTGGCGGCGAAGATCGGTACATCTTAGGTACCACACAGATGCACGCGACAATCGAGATAGATAAAACTCGCGCGGAATCTCATCTCTCAAATTAGTCAGCGGGAACCACTGCACATCCCCTATAATATCAAAGAATACAATCTCACGTGAATGGTCCGACCCTCGTCACTGTACCCGACGTACTTGATCCTAATGGACCCATCTGCGTCACCTTTGGGACTCAATCCTTTCTGCTCAGCGAGAGGCGGTGTAGCCACTAAACTCCCCAACGTGCCACGAGCTTGCTCCTTTACATGCGTAGCCAAATTGTCCCAGGTCTCGAGCATCGCACGCCGCTCCAGGAAAGCTATACTAACCCAGTATGCTCGTGACCTCCGTGATTCATCAGCCACCACATTTTCCTTACGAGGGGTGGTATTGCAAAGTGAAGTCATAGTCCCTCCCCAGGAACTCCATCATCAGCGTTGCCTGTGTATTGATCCCATTGCGTGAAAACTCTTCAGACTTTTTATGAATTACGAGTACACCTCGAACTCGCCGTATAAATGGTGGCGCCGTCTTCAGGAAGACTACGACGTAAACTCCATGTCATGTGTGGGGGGTCTCATGATTCTTCATCGATGGGAACCGTAGCTACACACTCTCGGTGCATCCAACACATCCGATCGACCCTCGAGGTATCACAATACAACGTGTACCCTTGTCCCCGATAGGGACTATCAAGACAGGAATTTGTAGTAAGCCTCCTTTTCAACTCTTGGAATGCCTCCTCACATTGAGATAAATCGATCAAACGACATCACCCGATTCGATCTCATCATAAGGTGCTACTAATGCGGAGAAATCACTCAATGAATCTCCTATAATACCCATCGATCCCAGAAACTCGTCACCGAAGGCCGAAAACGACTCTCCCAACTCATCTGGCCTCGACCTTCTCGGGTCCCGCGGCACGGCGATCTTGACACCCACGTGTCCCCGAAATCTCGCCTCAATAGAAAGCCAAAACTACGCACTTGCGAACTTAGGCGTACAGCGATGGATCTCTCCAACAGCGTAACACAATCCTCGTGATCTCTCATGCTCCCACTCCCGGCGGGAGTAGATCAAATAAATAAATCCCGCGAAGACTACGACAAGCGATCTAAATAAGGTTGGAATACCTATGCATGAGGTCCATGAATGCGTGGCGCGTCGTCGATCAAAGAATCCTTTGTAAGCTCAAAGTGCCCATGCTGCGCGTCCTAAGCATTTGTCTTAGGGATATCTATCTCTAACACTCATTGATGGTAGCTTGATCGCGAAGATCTATCTTGGAATGGGCTCTGCTCCGTCAGGCGATCAAACAATCATCAATCCTCAGCAATGGGTACTGATTCTTGATTGTAACCACATTCAGCGCCGTAATCCAATGCACGGTCGAAGGGTCTTTTCCTTGTTCTTGGCAAATGAGGCAGGTGCCCCATGAGTAGTGCTGGATCTAATGAACCTTGTCTAGTAACCATACGGTGTTTCTGAGGTTCTTGCAGCTCTCAGGGTGCCATCTATGCAGTCATAGGGGTAGGCAGTACTATAGGGTGTAACTTGACAGCGAGAAGTTTATAGCCTACGCGGAGGCAATCCAGGTAGCTCATCAGAAAAAACATCCTCACACTTGCGGACTACTGGGGGCCAGATCTGAGTGCGGTCTCTTACCGTCCTCTAGGAACCAGGCTTGCTAGCCAGCTTCTATTGTATCCACGGCAAGTACGGGCATGCGATGTAGGGGCAATATCATGCTTGTCCCTTGGAAATACCACACAAAGTGCGAATCTGCGTGTGGCGGTAACCCTCCTACGCTCACAATCGATTACGACCTTGTAAGCTATCAGCCAATCCATCCCAAGGATGACGTTGAACTCTGACATGTCCATGATCCTCAGTCCAGCGTAGTAGAGTTCACGAGATCTCTAACTACGTGAATCATGACGCGTATCATCCCTATCTAGCCCTATTTAAGGAACTCACATGCAAAAGGCTCTTTACAAAGGTCTCAACCTCTAGCCCAACTCTATCTGTGTCTGACTATATGAATGAATCACGACGCACGAATTAAATAACATTCTTGCTGATTCTTGCCACGTAGCGAGATAGCAAAAGCGTGCCATGCGGGCTGATCCGGCGGCTCAGTAGGTGGTGTGATGGCGTAGACACGCCACCCGAACCCACGATGTCCTTGCCTGGGCCTCGTCCTGCGTGGGGCCCATGGTCGCCTCTGCGGCTTATGTGTGAAGCTCCCTAAGACCGAAATCGGGCTCCTCCGGCCTATAACGGCCTCGTGGAGGAATACATCAGATCGCCCCGTCCTACCACCGATTTGGGACCAGGCCGGGCCCCGAAACCCTAGGATCCCCGCCTCCGGGGACAATCCTCCCGATATGTTCGGGGCCGGGCAGTAATGATAAAGACACCATCTACCTGAGCTTAACCGGCAACTCGATCCGTCTCTTCGCCAGATTTGCCGCGGCTCGAACCCCGCAGTGGAACTAGAACCCCTCTGCTTCTTTCCCGAACTAGAAGAAGATCGACTCTCCTTCCTTCGCTACTAACACCCACATCTCCGAGTGCCCGAGCATCCCCGATCTCTCTCTCTACGGTCGTGGCCGGTCCCGACCATGGAGTCCATGTGCAATCGCAGGCGAAGTCCTGGCAATCCCGCCCGAATGGACAACTTCAGCCCATTCTCGAATCTCCTATCCTTGGCCATGTCCGTGGCCACGTAATCATCAGCAAATCGGGCTAGCTTCGTGAATTTAGCCACATAATCCATCACAATATCGCCCCTGCTTCAAATTCTAGGAACTTGAGCCTTCGTACGTCTCGCAAGATCCGTAAAATATTTACCCATGAATAGCTCCCGGAACTCGCTCTTATCATCGCTCTAGGTCTCTGCAGGTCTTCGGTCAGCTCCACCCATACTGGGGCTCACCGCCTAGCCGAACGCAGCCTAGCTCCTAATCCCGTCGTGTCGAGGTAATCTCCATAAAATTCTAACACCTTTCCTCAACCCGCACGAACTAATGGTCCGCCAATTAACGGATCTCCCCCTCCTCCCATGTGAATGTCAAAGGATTGATTGTGTCTCGTAACCTTTCTGGAGGCTACTTCCTGACCCCCCCGGACACCACGCACTAGTCAGGCACACAGCTAGCCGCAATACCTACAAATTCAAGAAAAGCTTTCAGTCAAACACTGTGGTGTCAATAGCACCCTCGTGGACGCCCTCTACGTCCTTGTCTCGCCCTCGACTAGCCATCTACACATGTCAAATGGCAAGTTAAAATTCAATGTAGTATCTCTAAGGCATAAACACAGCCCCGGGACACTATTCATGTATTAAAATTTTTTATGCCCAATGTCCATGCATGCATAGGAATTGCAAGACGATAATTCAATATATCAAATCAAAATCAAAAACAAAAATTTTATTTTAGAAAATTTCCTTTTTAAAATTTTTTTATTTCATGTGATTTAATTTTATTTATTTATTATTATTATTATTATTAAAAAAAAATTTTGTGAACAGTGCTCATGAACAGTGTCCCAAACAGTAACTCATAAATAGTGCACTGAGTCTAAAATCGTTAGTGCACGGTGTGCACACCTAACGCACATGGTGCCGCACAAGACATGGTGCGCCTGTGCCGCGCCACAGGCCAGCCGCCATGTCGCGGCCGTAGGTCCGGCGCAAGGCCCGTATCGGCAGCCAGGGCTTCGCCGTGTCGCAGCTCGTGCTACACCGTGGTCGCCATGCCCCCAGACGACGTCGCAAGACCGTGGTCGCAACTCCCAGACCGTCGCGGCTCGCCGGCCGCTGGCCAGATCCTAGCGCAAAGGCCGCCAGATCGCACCCAAGGTACCCCCGCCCACGATACAAACCTTTGTATCGCGACCTCACTCCCGCCTGCGCGACCGTGCGCCAGATCACGCGCCCGCCATATCGCGGCGCCCCCCCCGGGCTGCGATCGCGCCGAAAGCAAATGGCCAGACAGGTCCGCACCGTGTCGTGGTGCGCCCTACGCTACGCTCCCAAATTTCTAGCCTACCACAGAAACAACGCACAACTGGCCGTATCGTGACCCAAAGAAATTGAAAATGCAGGCGTGAGCCTAAATTTCCCGCACTCGCCCTTTTTTTTTTTTTTTTTTTCACACATTTTTTTTTCTCTCGTTCCCGGCTCTTTAGGAAAAAACTACCAATATATATATATATATATATATATATATATATATATATATATATATATATATATATATATATATATATATACTGCCTACTATATATATATATATATATATATATATATATTCTCATTTTCAATACACCCAAATAAATTTATTAAATTTATTTTATTTATTTTCTTAGTTTACACCTTTGTAAAACCTTCGAAAAATTTCTTCACATCATTTTTTTTTTCATTAAGTTCTAGACTATTTGCCCAAAATTTCTCATACACTTGTTCTCACACTAACCCTAGTGTTCAACATCTTTCCTATGCTATTCACGAGCATCTTGATTTCAATCACAATTCATACCTGACAATCACCGCAATCCACATAAAACCACCAGTGCATGTAGTGTTCTACTAACATCAGTGATTGTCTAGAGTAATCACATACCTATACCCAACATCGAGCTTTACCAAATTTGTGATGTTCTTATACCTAAATGAATGCGGCCTTAGCCCCGAAAGTCCCCCGAAGCCAGGTATTCGTATACATGCTCGATACCAAACTATGAAGCCCCAGTCGGGGTGTCAGTTGGCTGACTTAGTCCCAGCGTGGAATGCTAAATTGAATGTCGAGATGGCGCCCAACACCACTCCACGAAAATCGAGCAAGAATCTCCTTTGTACGAGGGGCTGCACCCGATGTCTGACTGTCCCGATAATCAGCAATGACCACACGAGTGCATGTGCGAGTAAAATAATGGCCCTTGGGCCCTGCATGTCTCACACAAAATATGTCCCTGACGAATATATTACATGGTTAAAAGAGTTTTACATTTCTCTTAATTCAACATATATATGAGAACCTTAGAATTTTTAATACATGTTACATGTAACATCAAAGCCACAAAGTCGGCTTTCTTCTCAACGACCTCTAATGAGTCTGCTTCTCGATCGCTTCTATTTTTGAAATGGTGATCCCTCGAAAGGGTGAGCAACGCCCAGTAGAGAGGTTTTCCTACTTGGATTACTCTCCACCTAAGTGTACATGCATGGCAACCAAACATTCAAGCAATTTCATGAACTGCTCGAATGTCTACATGACCCGACCCATGTCTCGAGTCCTCCACTTGAGCTCCCTACATATGCACAAGCGAATCTGCGAGTAAAATCCATAGTTTTCAAAACAAAAGCTGTTGTTCTTGAAAGCATTCTGGTTCGGTAAAATATTGGACAACCCTCCCAGGCGAATCTGTTGGATAACCCTCCGAAACAATTCATGGGCCCCCTCAGGCGTGGTGTTTGGACAATCTCGGCTCAGTTGCCATCTTAGTGAGATTCCATTCTAAACATTTTCATTTTGTTTCATTTAAATATCAAATGCTGACTCATACTAATATTCTAAGTGCCCAGTGCATATGGAATGCATGATATAATTCCAACACATTCATGCTAATATATTCACATGCGTATATATTAACATAATTGATCACATAAAACATAGAAATTCATGACAATTACACGAAATTAGCTCACATGGGCTAATTAGCAAACACAAGCAATTCATTTTGAATCACTCAACACATAAAAATTCACACAAAAATATTCACGTGTCACTATTCATGTGAACAGTGAAACCTCGGGTTACTGTTCACGACCACACAAAATAGGAATTTTCTCCACTCGGTTTAAAGCTTTTAAGATCGAGTTCTGCTAAATATTATAGAACATTCCTAACCATTTATGCTCTTAGCGAAAGAATTAACCTGTAGTAGAAAGATCCCTACCTCTTGGGTTGAACTCCACCAAATCGAGATGCTTGCAGCGTAGCCCTCGCCCACGTAGAGCAGCACACTTCTTGCTGCATCGGCAAGCAATCCAGATTGGCCATAAATCTAGAGAGAAGGTGCTCTCTCTCTCTAAAAAAATCACAAAATCTAAGCTCACTGCATCTGAAGGATCCCGGGCAGGTCAACCTCGCTGGAGCAGGGGACCTCTGGCATCTGACGGATATAGAAACACTCTCAAAACAATTAAATAAAATCTATGGAAGCGAACTACAATCCTTAACATATCTTTGAAAATAATGCGGAAGTGAAATTGGTAGAATTTTTTTTTTTCAAACACTTCAGATTTTTCGAAAATCGTAGAGTTTCTATGTTTGTCGGGACTTTCCCCAAAATTTACAAAACCTGATGAAAGCGTTTAAAAGCGCTTCTAAACTTTAAATTTTCCAGGTGTACCATATTAGGACTCCTCGTCCATTGTCGAACCTGACCGAACATATATATACATTTATTTACTTCAAATCATCAAAACAATTCAAACCTTATTCCTATTCGTACATTTTATCAAAAAGATTGGGCTTGGCCCAGGGCTTAAGCGGCCAGCCTCGTACCTCGTCCACTGAGGATCAAAGCCCACGTAGTTCCTTTTCAAAATATATACATATATACATTTATACATGACAAAATATTCAACATATACAATATGCAAAATATATATACATGCGGAGTCTACATATCGTAAATTCTCGATGGCTCCGACTCAATGCGAGGGGATGCTCTCTGGCGCACTGTGTGGTCTTGAAAATGTTTTGAAACATCGGAAAAAGAGTGAGCTAAGGAGCTGTTGAGTGTACATTTTCATTTAGACAACATTTTGAGTGCTTATATCAGTAATAAATACTTATACAATTAAAAGTCGATTTATGCCCCTAAACTTCTTCTTTCTTTCTACTATTTCTTTCTTTTCGATGGAACCCGGGGATAAGCACTTACGAAACAGTTCAGAGATGCGACGGTGAGGGCAGTCTCATTCAGTCATAACCACTACATTGCGGAGAAACTCACGCTTTGCATAGGGTTCGATCAGCTGCTTTATCACGTGTAAGGATATTACTCCTAAAACACCTATTTCCCTCCCTCGGTTAATGTTTATAGCTTTACCCTCTAAATCGCCCACACGCTTAAAGTACCTCGTAGATATCGGTCATAACAGTCATATAGGGTTAGGAGTAGCAATGATGCTGTTCTTGAAAATGCATTTATAAATCCATTTAAAATTCTTTACTTTATCATTGAAACACATATGCATTCTTTACACACATTTTAAGCTTTCATAATGCCTTAACATATCCATACATATTTAATATACATATATAACATTTACATTAAACTTTTTCATTTTAACATTTAAAAATCTTTTACTTTTAAAACTTAATTTTCAAAAATCGAGTTTTACACTCACCTCTTGTTCCCTGAACTTGAGCCTGCAACTCGCTACTTTTCCTTTGCTTTTAGCCCTGCACTCAGCGAGAATACGACAGCGTATTAATCGCTGCGTATAGCGTAAAACTTAGCATTGCTTCACATGAGTCACTTTAGGGTCCACCTGACATTCATATAAGCTTAATTAACAATTTACCCTTGAAACCTTAAAAAAACCTAACAAAAACCCACTCATTTTGGCAACCTTTTTCCAACAATACTACATGGACTTTACCCAAAAATTATTCAAAGGTCTTCAAAAATTATGAAACTCTCAAAGATCAGTCCTTTATATATTCAATGATCTCTTTAAATTTTCAATTTAAAATTCCTTTTCTAAAAGCCCTCAACCACACTTAACACAAGTTACGACATGTTTTGATGCCAACGGTTAACTCACTTATCACCTATTGTTCATCGCTTGATTTATGGGATCTTAACTCCATAAATTGGGAATGGTTTCTTCACTCATTTGAAGCTATGGTTCTAATGTTTCTTCTCCAGTGGAATCACCAATTTGGATCACCAAAACTCAAGTTATTGTATTTTACATCTAGATGACTCAATTTAGCGAAACGAATCTGCATAGCTCCGCTTTGATAAATTTTCTGGGCACTTTGGGGTTACAATTTGCTTGCACTTCTTTCAGATAAATTTTTCCCCTAGAAGTCTATTTTACCCATAATTTTGAATCACTCAATTTGGATGAGTGAAACTCCATATGGTAAAAACTTCTTCTGATAATACCCAAAGCGAGGCATAATCAGTGTGAGCTACGAGCTCACCTTTTCGATCAGTGTTGGGAGCCTTAGAGCTACAATTTGCTTTGGTCCCTTCTATACATTTGTAGCCCTATATCTTATATTTCTTTACCAATTAGAATAAATTCATTTGGATGATTCTAACTTAATCTATAGGCAAAACAAAAACAGGGGTTTTACAAAAATTTTGACAACAATTACTTTAAAAACCCAACATTCTCCTTTGTTTTTTTTTCCAGCATTCCTCAAAATTCATCCATGGAATTCATCCAAAAACAACTCCATAGCATACTTTATGTATTGGTGGTTTGGAACTCTTCCACAAAACCCTAGGTGAAAATCAAGAACTCATATGAATTTAACTTAGAGGTCTGATTCTATATAAAACCATATAATTATGATGATTGCATTTATTTCCTGTGATTGGGGTTTTCCCCATATAACCTCAACAAGTCTAGGGTTTGGGTGATCTCTACCACAAAACCTTAGAAAGAAAGAACAATTCTCCAAACCAAAACCTTAAGATCCAAAATACCCTTGGGGTTAAAATAAAACATACCTTTTCTCCTTACTCACTTCCCTCACTCTTCCTCTTATTTTCTCCTCTTCCTCTTCTTTTCTCTTCTTTCTCCACTTCTCCTCCTCTCCCTACAGGTTGCCTTAGAAATTTTGAGACCAAAATATGAGTTTTGGCTTTTGTCTCCCATAACATAATATTAACTTTCCCCTGGTGCAACTAAATATGTGTCTTTAATATTTTAAGATCCAACTTATTTTATTTCTATTATGGCCCATCTCTACTTTGATTTTTGACTTCCATATCTATGAGATTACAATTTAGTCCTCAAACACTTTGATGTTGTAGATAACATTTATTTTCATTTTGCGTATATACTTCTCAAATTATGCCCTTTTATATGTTTTTTTAAAAATTTACCACATTACCACAGCTTAGTACCCTCATTCGAGTTCCATAAATTATGATTTCATAATTCCTCTCCAAAATACCACAGTGTGACACTTAGTGCTCAGGTACGCCCCTACAATTAAATGTACTGTACACTCTCTCGGGACGGGCGTTACGGCATCTCGACCTAGGTCAGTTTTGGTCTTTTGAAGAAGATGAGTGCTTGTTCGTCTTTTGTTTTTTTATTATCATTAACAATTCTATTAATTCCCATATTGTCCTTTCTTCTAGATTTTGACACTTGGCGGCACTATCTAGGCCGAGTCCATTTCCATCATCTTTCTCTCATGACATGTCACGCCCAGGTACGTAAGTGGGTGACTTTGTCATATCACATGTCGTTTACGACATCACGACACGGAGTGCCTCGAAAAGCGTCTGAGTGCATTGTCTTGGAATTCGATGAAATTTGATGTGGTATTTAGATTTAGCGAGGCGATTCCAATAGTGAAATACGTTTCGTCGTCGAGATGCGAAAAATTGGTTTATTGCGAAAATGACGATTTTCGGTTTCATTGGAATTTTCTTGGGTCTTACAAAATTTTATTAAAATTATCAATTATTTTGAAATTAATAAGATTTTATAGGAACATGAGAAACAAAGAATATTAAAGTAATGCAATTTCCCATTTAATTGATTTCCAAAGATAAGAAAGAAAAATAGAAAGAGAATTAATTTTTATGAATTTTATATTTTTAAAGTAAGAAAATTGGATGATTATTGGTAAAAGAACTAAATATAGGCTTTATCTATATTCTCCTTTTCTTCCCTTTATGTTTTCTTTTATAAATAGAATAAAGTTTTGAGAATTTATACAATTTTGGAGTAAAATTGATTATTATAGTGAAGAAAATATATAAGAATTTAACATAAGATTTTTGTTAAAATTCTCTTTCTTAATCTTAAAAATTTGAAGTTTGGAAGAGTTCTAGACATGCTATTGTTTTTGAGAAACATGATCATTCAATCAGTATATGGAAGAAAATAAAATGCAATTTAAAGTGAATGACATAACCAAGATCTAAGAGAAAAGATGTTTGAATCTTACCAGTTTGCGAGAGAGCCCAAGTCAAACGAAGCACTGAGGATATATTAAGTTGTTGAAACAAAAGTAAATTAAGAAAAGAATATGAGAAAGAGAAAAAAGAGAAAACAAGAAAAAAAATAATGAATATGTAAACATTTGAAGGTTAAATGTGCATCAGAACTTAACAATCTTTGCTAACTTAGGAATTCCCCAATGTAAGATGGACTTCTTCCAGTGATCAATGCATTTGTCAAAACTCTAAGGAAAAAAATGGACTTGTTTACATGAGAGATTTAGAAAACAAAACAGAATTAGAAATTAAATTTTAAAAATGAATGGAGGATGATCATACAAGTCAATTAAGTTCTTCAGATTTTTAATGAAATCAAGAGATAAGCTAAAATTGAATAAATCACTTATTCACGACAGTTATTTATGAACTCTATTATTTATGAATAAATCCTTAATGAAACAACTAGTTTATTTTTCCAAAAATTATGGATATATATATATATATATATATATATATATATATATATATATATATATATATATATATATATATATATATATATATATATATATATAATAAGTAAGAAGAATTATAAAAGAGCCTCCAAAATACAAGGACTTAATCCAGAGTCTAAACAAACCAAAACAACTAAACGAAAAGCTAGAAAACAAAAGAATTAACACTAGCCAAAATAGATTTGCATTACACCACCAAACCGAACACCCCCATAAGCTCCACAAGAGTGCCCACAAAAACTATGAAGCAACCCCTATCTCACTGGGAACTTATCCAAATATATAGATAAGGATATATATAACCAAGTAAAAATTAATTCTGAAAAATGATTACGAAGGGATGGAAAACTCACAGAGAGCTCAAATAGTCAGGTTCCATATAATAACTATTTCCATACCATGCATATAATTTTTTTCTTTAAAAGAAGAAAATCTAAAATGATACCCTACATGTACTTGTACTTTTGTTCTCAAATGTTTTCTTGCGGCCCGAACATGGCTAGAGACGTTCCAATTTGGATTCGGGATGTCAAGAATCCATAAGCAGATTCAGGACACAATTCCATACATGAACCATAAAACAAGAATTGTGTATCGATTCTATCTCATACTAAGAGATATCTGATGCATTTTGACCTACTAAAAATACACAAATGTACCCTAAATATATATAGAAATATATACCTAACTCTAGATATTTATAGATAATAGTCGATCATATTTTCTTGAAAAGTACTTATTAGATTGTAATCCCATTTATTTGTCCCATTATTGAAGGTGAACATTCAGAGAGCAACAGAATAGGTTCAACAGGTTCCCACACATTCATTTCCATCTTTAGTCAGACGGTGATCCCACATCGATCAAGATCGAGTCGCTGATTTGACAGTGCACTGGCGAAATGGTGTGCGAGAAATTTCGAACCTGTTTGAACCGCCACGGCGCTCGTGGTACCGAACAGGGTCGGTAAATGACACTCGGTCAAACCGAATTTTTCTAGATCCCCGATGACGTGAATGGACTTCACTCATCAACCGCCTCGCAAACTAGCTACCGCGCCACTACGACCTAGACAAACAAAGTCTCTGGCTCTTCGAGGCACCGGTGTCCCGTGTTATATGGACTACTAGAAAGATTATGCGATGTGACAACAAGTCACCCACATGTGTACCCATGTGACACACATTGTCACATTAACAGATTACTTGCATCGAACGTACTCATTGCTTCATGTGTCAAATAGTTGTCGATGATGATTAATTATCGTTTTTAAAGAATAAGATAAAATAGACTTCATCTTCTCCAAATTGAGAGAAAACGTGTAGTAGGTGTGGATTCTTAGATTTTGTAGAGAGAAAGAGTGACTTTCCTCTCTAGATTTCCGGTTCGACCCACACTATGAGCAAGAAACAGTTGTTCGATGCTGTGTGGCTACGCACATTCGTTTTTGTGGAGTTCACAACTCCAAGAGGTAGGGATCTTTCACTTAGTTTATTCTTTGGCCAAGAGCCATTTTAATTGTGGATGGAATCCTGTCGAGGCCTCCTGATGATCGTGGTTTCTGGGCCTCAAAATCTGAACCGGAGCCAAGAAAATCCCTACTACTGGCCAACAAGGCAACTCCTAGTGGTTCTACTGCTCACGTGATGTCAGGTGATTTTGTTGTTGGGGTGATTCAAAATGAATTGTTTGGATTGTTATTATCCCATGTGAGCCTAATTTCGTGTTATTGATTGTGAATCAATAACATGAATTAAGTGAATTAAATTTTGTTAATATATACATGTAAAATATATTAGTACTGAATTGTGGAATGACATATCATTCCATATGCACTGGCACTTAGATGGTAGGTGAGTGCATGACATGAAAGAAAATGAAAGAAATGAAACGTTGTGGTACTGAATTTCAATGAAGATTTTCCAAGAATTGCCTGAGAGTTGTCCACCAGCTCATCCTTTGAGGCGATCCATGACTGCCTTAGAATTACCCAAAGAATTCCCTCAAGGGTTGTCCAACATATTTATATCGTAAACCTCGGGAGCAGTTTATGAACAAAAAACTTTTGTTTTGAAAATTGTATTTTTTCTCTACATTTGTTTAGGTATGTGTGAGGGAGTTTCATGAGGACTCGAGACATGGATTGACAGACATTCAAGTAGGATCATGTATTTGCTTGAGTGTGTTTGGCTGCTACGACATGTGCACTTAGGTGGGAGCAACCCATGCAGGAGATCATAACCACTGGCACATTTACCCATCGAGGATCATTATTTCGTGCACAGGAGTGCATGTGAGGACAACGCCTACTAGAGACTGCTGCTGTAAGAAAGCCTGATTGCTTGACATTTTCTTTGTAAAAAACATGTATTAGAAATCCTAAATTTTGATATATGTTTCGTTAAGAGTAATGTAATACCTTGAACTATTGTTATATAGTCGATGTATTTTTTACTTAGAGTCCTAAAGGACTCACGGAGTAGCGTTAGGTTACCCGACATCCATAGTTATTCCTGGTGGGTCGACGGTTACAATCTGACCTGGATCGCTTCAGTATCGCAGGTAAGTGTAAACGACATTTGGGAGTTTGGTGGGTATTCATGTGTTTAGTCTCTGATACTAAATCTTTCATAACTCGTATCGGAGGCTTTGAGGCTATAAATACCTAGAGCTTAATGCCTGAAGTTACCAAAGTACAGCTTAGTATCAATGTTATATACAACCTAGGACTTTATGGGCATCGTTAGATCACGCATTCCCTTATGCATTTGATGATTGATGTGTGATGATGTGTTGTATAAGTAGTGGGGTTTGTGTGTTGGTGAATAACACATAGGGAAAAATGTATTAAAGAAATTTTTTTTTCTCTTAGGTTTTGGCAATGTGTAAAACCTGAAAATAAATAAAATAAATTTTAATGAATTTATTTGACTCACTAAAGACATGAAAAAAGAATATATTTTTGTGGTCTTGCCAAGAGTCACAAAGGAAAAATGGAAATGAAGAGTGAAAAGGCAGCGATGGTGAGACTGGAATGGGCTAATGCTTTCTATTTTCGTTCAGGTTGGGTCACGATACGAAATCAATCGTGACACAAGGCGCAGGGGTGTGCTGCAAGGGGGCCACGATACAGCTGAGAGGCCCTGCTACACGGTCCCACGACACGGCCAGTATAACACTACACCGCCCCAACAAGGGAGTGCGGGCAACAAGGCGCTGGCCCGCACAGCGAAGGCGAGCACAATAGTTTACCGTGGTCAGCCACCGTGTTAGCGAGCACGATGCATATATTGCGATATTTATGAAATAAAGACCCTACGACACGGCGAGGAGCGCCGCGACACGGTGCACGGCGTGGTTCGGGTCGCGATATAGTCTCGCATCGTGACGGAGGGGTGACGACACTACAATCTGCGCGCCCGATGCACCCACCTATGACATGGCCGCCAGCGGAGAGTCGCGCGACACAGCCTCGCGATACACGACTGAGGGGGCTGGGCTAATTTACACGACACTGCGGCGCGCGCTCGCTCGTTTGCTCGTGGCAAACGCATGGTGTGCACCGCGCGACTCGACGCTTTGACTCGCCACTATTTTGAGTCATTGTTTGGATTACTGTTCACGAACACTGTTTATGAACATTGTTCACGAGGTTTTAAAAAAAAAAAATAAAAAAAAAATTTTTTTTATAAAATACAATGAAATAAAATTTTAATTGTTGCAAATGATTTAATGTATGAAATTATTGTCTTGAAAATACCTATGAAATTGTGGACATAGAGTATAAAATTTTCTGCACGCGGAATAGTGTCTCTTGAGTCGTGTTTTCACACCTTAGAGATGTCAGCATTAAACTTAACTTGTCATTTGACATGTGTAGATGGCTAGTCGAGATTTAGGATGTAGAGGTTGCCCATTTGTATTGGTCGTACTATTTGCCAATTAACAGTTTTGTTTGAGGCTCGTAGACAAGGCGCCTCCCATCGCACAGACGTGTGCAATAGTGAGCTAGGGCAGGTCAAACGACCTCCAGTGTTTAGGAGCACATCATCCTCCATTGACCATAGAAGGAGGAGTAGATGACATACGAGACATCCAAGATATGGGTGCTGGTACTAAGAGGAAGGAAGATTTATCTTCTTCTAACCAGGAAAGAAGGTAAGACTTGGCTTAGCATGTATCTCAAAGATAGTCCAGGGTTATTAAGACTAAGGCCGAAGAGGCATTTAGCTACAGTATGTGTGGATATGTTATTTCCGGCGATGCTGACACTTTCACAGGATTGCCCACGGAGGCAGGAATCCCAAGGTTATGATACCCTCATCCTAATCATCAAGTGAGATTTGACTAGGTTACCAATGACGGATGTATCATGTCTACCATTGCCACAGCTCGACATTTGAGGAGGATTGCCTTTAGAGACGTGGATCCTGTGGTTTTGGGACAAATAAGTAGCTTCCTGTTTTGCACTAAGTAAAACAAGAGAGGATACAAAGATATTCTCTTACACCCTAAAAGGGCTGCAGGAGCCGGTGACGCTCTGGGAGCCGCACGGGCACCTCACATGGCAAAGCAAAGAGGCGACATTCGCCGAGGCGCAGGATCAGGCCCTTGCATGTGGACGCCATGGTTCAGGCGTGTCTATGCCATCACATCACCGCTGAGTCGCCATCGTGGCCGGCCATATTGCTGGTAATGCTTTTGCTATCTCGCAGATATGGCAGAGTGTTATTTGATTGCTGGTGCTTCTACATTCATTCATCAGCTGCATCAGTCGATATAGAGTCGGGCTTGTGAGGTTGAGGGCCTGAGGAGCCCTCTTGTATGTGAGTTCTCCCTAGGGATTAGAGTGAGGATAGAGATGATATGTCGTGGTTGCGAGTTAGAGATCTCGGGATTCTACTTCACAAGTGGGACTCGAGGGTCATGGATATGCTCGTAGTCTCGACGTCATCCCCAGTGGATGGATCACCGACAAATTACAGAGTCGCATCGACCAGAGCACAAGAGGGTTACCGCCACACGCAGTGGCTGCAGACTGTGGTTGTCTCTGTGTGACAAGCATGATATTCTCGCCTGGACGGTGTACTCAGTCCGTGTGTTTGCGGATGGCCATGTCAATAGCAAGCTCCACCCTAGATGATGAGGTGAGACCGGACTTAGATCTACCTCAAGTAGTGTCCGCGGAAAGCATGAGGCACGCTTACGGATGAGCTCACCGAGACTGCCTGAGAGGGCTGTAGACTTGTATCGAGTTACACTCGGTACTCTCGCCTTCATCTTTATGACCCACAGACACACACCGCTGAGCTGCAAGAACTTAGGAGTCCAGCCACGTGGAGCCACCGGACAAGGTCTATTAGATCGAGCACTCCCACCATGGGGCGCCCGGTTCTATTTGCGGCACAAGGACAAGACCTTCGACCGTGGTATTGATTACAGCAACTGAATGTAGTTACTGGCTAAGAGCTAGTACCCATTGCCGAGGATTGATGATTTGTTTGATCAAGGAGAGGAGCGCAAGTTCATTTAAGATAGACTTTCGTGACCGTTACCATCACCGAGGCCAGAGATGATATCCCTAAGAAAGCTGCCTTCGTAACGCGCTATGGGCACTTTGAGTTTATGGTGATGCTCTTCGATTGGATTTAATGCGCTGGGCCGCATTCATGGATCTCATGCATAGGGTGTTTTAACCCTATTTGATCAAATTTTTTTATCGGTCTCATGATTTATTATTTTGACATACTCCTTAAATGCAGGAGCACGAGTATCACTTGAGGATTGTTTTATAGTTGTTGAGAGACCATCAGATGTACGCTAAGTTTAGTAAGTGCGAGTTTTGGCTTACTGAGGTGAGATTTTTGGGACATTTGGGTGCTTACTATTGGTCAAGAGACCTTAAAAGGTCAAGGGCCGTGATGAGTCGAGAGGCTGTCATCAAGATACGCAGCTTTAGGATTAGCTGGTACTATAGAGATTCATTATGATTTCTCCATTAGCTGCACTTCCATGACTAGAGATTGAATAAGGAGGTCAAGTTCTTGATTGGGATGACTGATGCGAGGAGGCATTCCAGAGTCAAGAGGGAGTGCTTACTATTTGCTTCCTATCTTTATAGTCCTGCATAGGGACAGGGTACACAAGCAGTATCATGCCCTCGAGGGCCGGATTGGGATGTGTTTTGATAGTCCCAGAGGCAGTGCTGCGGTCCCCACCGCCTGAAGAATCATGCTGCACTACCCCCAATACGACATGGAGTCACACTGCACCCACCTCGAAGATCTGCGCCCACTATTTATGTGGCTAACGCCCAGGTATACTCATCATGTGCTGTAGTTATATCTTCACGTGAACGGACTCTCAACATGAGGCAATGCAGATGGATGGAGTTCCAGAGGATTATGACTTCACTTTGCATTACCACCCCGGTAAGGCAACGTAGGTCGATGCACTCATCGGAAGTCACTGGGAGCATCACAAGATAGCTTCCCAGGTGAGAATTACGGATGCTCTAGACTTGGACACACATGTGACATCGAGAAAGCTCCTGGGTACGTTTGGGGTGTTTAGTAGCTACACTGTCTTTGTTGAGCAGAGATTGAGTCCCAGTGGATGTGGGACGCGGAGATAAGTGTCTCATCGTGACCAGTAATGGGGCCAGTACACGACGAGGACCTGGACCATCCAATGCGCAGATGGTAGTCTCAAAGATAGAGGGATTCAGTGGTTCCCCGCTAACTGGTCGGAGAGATGAGATTCTCAAGGAGTTTCACTGCTCTCGATTTGCTGCGGTATCCAGTGGTACAAAGATACCAAAGATCTGCCAAGCAGAGATTCATTGGAGCGGAAATCGAAGACACGTGATCCCTGTCTCCGATCGATGTCTCACGCGGTCGCAGGTTGCTGCTGATAACTGTACGTAGGGCTACTCAACACTGAGGTGGTTGAGTGGAAGTGGTACGTCACATGGATCTTAGGACCCACTTACTAATGACACCGCAGGACATGATGCGTATTGGTGATACGTACCTACTAAGAAGTCGGAACATTTTCTAGCCATGCTGATGACCCTTCACACTGAGAGATCTCACGGCTGTACATTCTGGGATAGTCCGCTACACGGAGTACCAAGATCCATAGTGCTCCGATAAAGACCCGCAGGTTTACACGCACTGGAAGAGCTCCAAAGGCGGCACACCTGGCTAACTATGAGTACAACTTTCCACCCACGCATGTATGGTCAATGAGAGGACTATATAGGTGTTAGAGGACAGTCGCGAGCATGCGTCCCATCATATGGGTAGTTAAAGAGCACTTGCCCTGGCAGAATTCGCCTACAACAACAGCACATTTATAGTATACATGGCACCATGAGGCATTTGTACGAGCTGCGTGCATCACCGATATGCTGGACCCCAGGTGGGAGAGCTCCATCACTCGGCCCGATTCGATTAGAGACACCTCCGAGAAGGTGGTTTGGATATTTGACGTTGTCTCTCACGCTCGTAGTCAAGAGAGCTATGGGTCGATGTACTCTACATCAATCAGAGTTCGAGGTCGAGATCACGCCTTCTCAAGGCATGCCTAAGAGAGAGTGGTTAGGTTCGGTAAGCTTAGGAAGCTTATCGCTCGAGGTTTACTGGGCCCTTCGAGATACTTAAGAGGGTAGTATCAGAGCTGCATCGTTGGCTTTACTCGCCAAAGATGTTAGGGTGGTGTCCACGAGGTATTTCCCACGTCCCATGTTCCCGAGGTACACCCATCCAAATTACGTAGTGTATCGAGAGATTGAGGCTGACACGCATGAGACCCTCAGGAGGACCAGCAGCATTATGGATAGTCGAAATCGTTCTTGCACGCAAGACCGTGAGGTTTGTGAGGGTGCTATGGCAAAGCATCATGGATTGAGGGAGTCACCGTGGGAGAGCGAGGACACGATGCGGCCACCCCATCCCTCTCGCTTAGGGATGAAGGCATGTATTTATCGCTTAATACTTAAATGACTAGTTTACTACGTATATAGTATGCTGCTGCATATACATGTGAGTTGTCAGATCGTACACTCTGTGATCTAAATTTTGGCGAGTGAGAATGTAAACCCGATAAAATTCTAATTTTCTGGGGTGTAAGGTAATTGTACTCCTGTCAAATCCAAAACTTTTTCTAGGATCTTTAGATGATTTAAACGGATTCTCACCGCTGAATCGCTCCCGCCGAACGAGCTACTACGCCACCTCCCGGTCGAATCTTTAGACAATCAAAATTTCGTTCGAGGCACCGGCGTCAAAAGCCGTGATGACGGCTTTCTGTGAAAGAAATGTGATGTGACAAAAGTCACCTACTACATGTACCCATATGACACATGTTGCATGATTAGTGAGATGATGGAGATGAATGGCTTAGATTAAGGCATGTGTCAAATAGTTAAATGAAGGGACAATGATGGAATTATTGAAAAGTTTAAAGTAAATAAGACAAAATAGACTTCATCTTCTCCAAATTGAGAGAAAACGGTAGGTGTGATTCAGATTTTGTGAGAGAGAACAGTGACTCTCTAGATCGCGCTTCTGATCGATTCTGACAGAGCAAGAAGCAAAGTCGTCATGCAGGCTACGCGTGACACCTGCCAGGGAGTCCCAAATAACTCCAAGAGGTAGGATCTTTTTCATTTGGTTTATTCTTTATTAAGAGCCATTTTAATGGATGGAATTTGCTTCAGGCCTGATGGCCGTGTTTTCGGTCTCAAAATCTTTTGAACCGATAAGAAAATTCCTACTTTCAGGTGGTCGTGAATTGCCGGTAATTCTGGTTCTACCGCTCACGTGATATGTTGTGTGAATTTTCAGGTTGTTGGGTGATCTAAAATGAATTGCTTGGATTGTTGGCTAGCCCATGTGACAATTTTTTGGTGTTATTGATTTGTGAATTAATAACATGAATTATGTGAATTAAATCTTGTTAATATATACATGTAAAATATATTAGCATGAATTGTGGAAATGGTACACGTATTCATATGCACTAGGCAATCAGATGGTAGGTGAGTGCAAGACATGAAAGAAAATGAAAACGGTTGTGAAAGGAATTCTGCTGAAGATTTTCCAAGAATTCTGAGAGTTGTCCGCTCATTCTTGAGTATGACGATGATCAAGCTTCTGAGAATTACCTAGTAATTCACTCTGAGGGTCAGTCTAACATATTTATCGAACTGTAGTAAGTTTCAAGAACAAAAACCTTTGTTTTGTAATTGCATTTTCTCATATCTGGCTTACATGAGAGGAGTCGGTGAGAGGACTCAAGACATGAGATTGGCACATGTAGACATTCAAGTAGGATCATATTTGCTTGAGTGTGTTTGCTGCATGACATTTGTACTTAGGTGGGAGTAACCTATGAAGATTATCACCATCAAGTATTTGCCTACCCCTGTCGAGGATCATTATTTTGTGCACAGGAGTGCATAAGAGATCGACGCTCACTAGAGACCGTTGCTTGTATGTGTTTCTGATTGTGGCTTTGACATTTTTGTAAAAACATGGTGTAATCCCAAATTTCGAGTATATGTTTTGTTATATAATGTAATAACTTTGACTATGGTTAATATAGTTGATATTTTTTTATGAGATCGATGTATGGGCCCAAGTGGCCATTTTTACTCATTTTTTGTAATCGATGTGAATCTTGCGGTGGTCGTGTACAAATGTCGACATGTTGTATCTCTTTGTAGAGCTCCCTGCATGCTGAGACTCAGAATTGCCTCAAAATACTCCTGTGGGAATTTTTATAATACCTTATTATATATTCTGGTATGAATTGGTTTTTAAACTGGATTTTCGTAAATTGATAAATTGTGAAACATAAATTGAAAGTGTGGGAGCATATGATTTAATATTATATGCAAATCGAGAAATGTATCGAACTTAAAGAAACTGTCCAAGTGAAAAAGGACAAATGTGGGAAAATTGTAAAATGAGGACCTAAGGGTCAAAATGATAACCAAATGTTATTAGAAATAAATGTTCAAGAGAATAAATGATATAAGGAAAGTGTCTATGGACTTATGATAAATGAGAATGGCTAAAATATAATGGAGGCCAAAATGGTAATTGATTTAGAGTGGCCAACAAGGCCTTATGAAAATCTAGTGACTTAAGACAAAATGAGAAATGAAGGGTGTAGGCCAAACATGGCCTTACTCCTTATGGGAGTTTTAAAAGACCAACATGTGGTCTTAGGCTCATTTGAGAGCTATCCTGCTTTTTGGTGAGAGTAAAGCGGGAGGAGAAAGGAGAGAAAAAGCTAGCTTCCAAAGAGATCAAGCCTTGGTGTGTTTCCCTTCCTCATTTCTTTGCTTCTACAAGACTCAAACACCATCCAAGAGGAGATTAAGAAGAGGTTCACTGCACAGATCAAACCCCAACCCTCATCTCTTCATGATTTTGATTTTATAAAAAGTCCTAATTCTGAGGAGTTTCGATTTTTATTGAATCTAAACCACTTTTGGAGTTGTTTTGAATGATTCTGCATGGTGATTTTGAGGATATTGAAGATCAGAGCGAAAATAAATGCAAAAATCCTAAACATCCTGAAATAGAACGAGCACATGTAAATTTCAGACAGTCGAACATGTACCGGTACATCTCAGTAAATGGGCAGCACACATGTATCGTACATGTTGAACAGCATCAGTATTACCTTGTGCCAAATCATAGTAAGGAACTTGTACTTATTGTGCTGAACTTGTACCAGACACTTAGTCCCCAAGAAATTTCATTTTGCTTATTTTGCACCCCTGTTAAGTCCTGCAGATTCGCTGATCATGATTATTTAGACCCAAGAAACAATTAGTGGTTCGGGGCCAAGAATGAGACAAAGTGAAAACGTACTGCACTCCTCGCGCGAGGCGGCTTATCTGCTTAGCATGATAACTGCTTAATCACCAAGAGTGATGAAATTCAACATCAGGTACGTGAAGATTGACAACCCCACTCAGACCCCATACTCAAAGAGAAAAGGAACTTCACACTGGTTTGTTCTTCTATAACGTTTTTTGTCTTCTATGTTTTGATCATGGATCTCTATTTTATTTTAGTTATATGTGAAATATACATATACGTATTGATTTGAATTATTTGTATTCAACCGCTTATTGAAACAACCGCATGTGTGTGCTTGTATTCATATAAGTGGAATTACTGCATGAGAGTAAATTGATTTGAAATGCATTATTGAATGACCAACATGACGGGATTCACCAACTGAATTCGTCATGAGTGTAGCCGAAATTGTACTATGCGAAATCACATTGCTACTGAATGACAAATGTGGACAAGATTCACTACACTGAATCGCTGTAAATGCTCGACTCTTATAGCCTTATGTAGACTAAGATATTTGAACGTGGGAAATCACATTTCAATCGAATGGCTACAGCGGTGATCTACCAACTGAACTGGGCTGCGGAATGCCGACTTTATAGCAATATGTGAAATCACAAACCGAAAATGCGAAAAATGATTTGAAATGTGTATTTGTATAAGTATCCTTTACTTTACTTTACACATGAATATGGTATAAATGCATTATTTTGATATACGCATGATTTGTATTGAACTGAAATGGATAAGAGAATCAGATAGAACCACTAAGCATGAAAATGCTTAGCGTATTGTTTTATCAATGCGTAGGTACGAGGATTGCAAGCTTTGTTCCAAGATCGAGAGCCTGTGAGTCATCCAAAGAATTCACTGAGTATGCTCGTCATTTGCATTCTTTACTATTTCAACCGGTCATTGTATTGTAAACAAATGGGAGTTCAACTCCAAAATTATTTTTGTATCAATACTTGCTTACAATTTTGACAATACACAAATGGCATAAATGCTATTTTTGATTAAATGCATATTTTGTAAATGAATTGCATTGAAAATTGTAACCGTTTATGGGCTCGTCCCGAAACTGAAATCGCTTCCGCAAAGATTTGAAATGAAATGAATTTGATGAATGTATTTGAGAAAAGGCTTCGGCCGGTCATCATCCCTGATTCTGTTTCTAATTCGCCAATCAGCTCTGACGGAGAAGGGGTGCGACTGACTCTGCCCGATTTTCGATAAGTCCTTAGTCCTGAAAAAGGGGACTTAATGGAGTGGTGTCGGGTTACCCGACATCCACGAATATTCCGCGGGTTGACGGGTTGTCAACGGACCCCCGAGATCGGGGCGTCACAAATACAATCACCCTTTTGATGCAACACAACCATAGTCCAATTTAATATAGTATATAAGAACATTTTTGGTTGGCAATGAGGGAAGAATCAATATTGGATGAACTGCATGTGCTCATTTGATTTTTGAAGCATAGGCCTCAAATAGACCTATGTACTTTATTTTACCCTATTCAACTAGTTCTTTCTGCTTCTCCCATTCTAAGAACATGGGAATGAGCTGTATCTATTTAATAAACATATAAATATGAAGATTATTTAGAAAATTAAAAAAAAAGAAAAAAAAAGAAGGAAAAAAGGCATATGCTGAAAACATAGATATTTATATAAAAATAAATAGAAAAATCCACAAGATAATCATCATAAAATACTAGAGCCTTTTGTTATAGTAATTAAACCAAGTTGCAAACGTAAGTATCCCTAAACACAAAATCTTTTGTTTATAGCCAAGAGGATGATTATGGGATTAAGAAATAATAATGGTTGAATAATTTTGCATTTCAATAGGGAAATTTAACTCAAATTTGTTCACAAAGTGGATAAATATGACAATTTTGAGAAGCAATTCAGGTTAAAAGATTATAGAAAGCCAGAATTCTCTGAATAGCTAATGGGTAACACTGATTATATGCATTACTTTGGAAATGACTGATGCATGTTCCAATGGAAAACTCTAACCCTCTAGACTAATAGCATAGTCGTCTCTAGAACTATCTTCAAGTACTTGGTGTTAGCACCTATCAAGTTATCATGTAGGTTTACCCAAAACAAGATGAATCCTAGCTCTCATGACTCCATGTCTCTAACATCTTGGATGTACAAAGAGATAAGATAAGTGGTGAAGATATGAACAGTGATTCCTTCATCCAAAAGATCCTTGAAAAAATGGAAGATATGGAGGAGTTCCTATTGGAACAACCCAATTTGAAATATTAGGGTTTTGTTGGTAAGTATAGTTACATAAACAAAGTGTTGGTTCGACACCTAAGGATAGAAAGTTATTTTTAGTCACCATGCTTGCTCCAAACATGGTGTAAAGATGTCCACAAACTAAATCTTGCATCTGAAATCTAGAAATAGAACCGCAGTTATGAGATAAGTGCTCGATGTGGGAGTGACATGATCAAATGGCAAGTAAACAATACTGCATTGTAGACTAATCAAAATTTTCTAAACAAGGTTTAAAATTTTGCCATTACAGATATCAAGAGTTGGAAAGGAAGATTCTCAAAATTTGAAAGATAAGAGAAATGATAGGAACCTCAAGATGGAAGATAGTCAGAAATTTCACAATTTGGAAAACATTGGGCATGTTAGCATGTGTACAGAAACAAGATAAACATTAAAAAAATAATTAAAAAAACCTAGACATTTTGCAAGACTTATGACAAACAATAACCAGTCATTGAATGGCCTATGGATCCACATCTTGAAAATAGAGATTGTAAAAAAAAAAGGAAATATTGGAATATATTTAGTTCCTAGAAAATGCTTGGGGAAGAAATTTGAAAGGAAAATGGAAGGAAGAAAAAGATAAGGAAAAAAATATAATATTTCTCTTGTTTGGCCATTCATGAAATTTTAAGGAAAAAATCTATATATTTTTCTCTTTCCACAAATTTAACTCTCTTATTTCATATTTGTACACATTCTAACCAGCCATTATTTTTTTTTTTTTTTTTTATGAGTAAAAGATAATTTAGACATGGCACCTATCAAAACATGGGGGCACCCAAAGTAAAGAATTAGGTATAGCAAATATGCTCAATCCAAGTCAAGATACAAATCCTAACTGCTTGTTCATCTAAAAAGATAGCAATGCCTAAGAAAAGGGCAGTGAAAATTAGAGGGTGCAATGTGAATTGTATCTTCTATGACTCCATATGATAACATACGCTAGATTGGTATAAGAAAAAAGTCGATGCCATCAACTGAAGACTAAAGACTACCACATTAGGCAATATAATTCTAAAATTATGTTTTTCGGACGTTTTAACTTGCATCCTTATGTGAAACTGAGTTTTAAACCAATTAAGCTAGATTAGAGTTATGTAGTCGTTATAAAGAATCCAATCAATGTAATTCAGTAACCACATGCAACCTGAATTATAAACCATAGTACAAAAGTTCGAGCCTACCTATTGCTTACAAAGCAGGCCAAGGTTAGTATTTAAAAATTTGGACCAAAAATTTTCCCCATATAATCAAGTTATGGAACATATAATTAGGTCTCAAGATTTTGCTTCGACATTAAGAAGTCTCAATTTCAATCTAGTCACGAGTTCTCCTTAGTAATTCTTCCCTTGAGGAAAAGAAGATTCACGAAGAAAAGAGAGTTTTACATCATTGAGGCTCAAGAACCATTAACATTAGCACTATATTGAGAATTTAAAAAAATTGAAGAGTTGAAAAAGTAAAAAAAAAAATGAAGATCTGACTGAATATAGATCAGATCTCATTTATATACATATGCATTTACACCTTATGAAATAAATAAATTTTGGATCACAAATTCTCTACCCATCGTAAAAGAAAAAGGATGCACATGATCGTAGAATGCTTTATGGAATAAAAGTATGAAAGGAAAACCAAAGCAACAACCAATCATATTTTCAAATAAATGAAATCTATTATTTCTGATGACATAATTTAAAATCCAAAGCTAGTTAAATATTCTCTTGAAAGCAAAATTAAAAAAATAAAACAAAATAAATCCAAATAAATACGTTAGATTAAGCTTTTCTCAACATTGTGATCAATTCCACAACCAAAACAACGCCATGATCTGCACTAAATCCTATCAAACTACATGCACTCAATATCACTTCGTCTAAATGCACTTCTTCTTCTGTCCAAATTAATCGGAAGCCAAAAAGAACAAAATCGCTAGATGAAACAAAAATGGACCAATCCTCTAGAATCATCCACTAAGAATTGGTTTGAGCTCCACAAATGCATCACCATCAACCAATCAAAGGTTGGATTAAAAGAGAAGAAAACATCCTTTTGGTTGGAATCAGAGAAAATAAACCTTGCTCTTAAAGAAACTAATAAAGTTTCCCCCATGATTTGCACATCAAAGAACTGTGCAATAAAAATGAGCAAACACTTACAAGTTATCTAAACTAAGAGAATCCATCTTCACTCCTTTTCTATAGGGAGGATTCAATATCTGAAGCATAGGCTACCATACATCTTCTGCAACACAGTGACATAAGAGTCCTTAGAAAAATGAAATACTTACCCAGATTCCAAAAAAACTCGACCAAGTTAAAATCTCTCAAATCAATAGCTTACTTACCTAGATTCATCATCTATCATGCTCAAAATTTCCCTGACAAGTTTGGATGTTAAAGAAAAAGTCAAAAAAAAAAATTATGAGCTTGGTTACAGTTTTTTAAAACGTTCTAAAAATGAGGAGAACACCCATGTGAGGCCCATGCATGCTAGGACATATGTCCCCTCTGAATTTTTCAAAATAAATTGTCAATGGAGGCTCATCTCATATTAATGTGACAAATGAGTCACGAGAAATAAGAATCCCCATCTCATAAAAAAAGCACCAAAAAAATGTTAAATCTTGTATTTGTCTTTATTTCTCTTTTTTTTTTCAAACAAAAAGTACTATTTTTTATTTTGAATTTAAAATGGTTATGGTATGTTGTTGAACTTGAAGTGGAATGTGTGGCTTTGTTCGACTTTTCTCTATATGTTTTGTCAACATATTTATGGTATTTCCGTATAGCCTTCCCTCTCTTTTCTTCTTTACACATTCTGTTTGCTATTGAATCTGTCAAACCATTAAATTCAATAGCACTTTTAGATTTTTCCTCATAAACCCACTCTTCAAGGTTTTGACATCATTGATTACATATTGTAGTCCAAAAAAAAGAGACATCATTGATTATATATTGTGTTTGTCTTCCTTGTTGAAAATTCCGAATGAAAAGAAAAGTAAAAATTAATATGAAAAAAAAAAATCTAGATTGAGTGGTTGTATGGAAAATATAAATGTATAATAATCACTTATCGACAAAAAAAAGAAGTTTAAACGCATAATATTAGGATAAGGTGCATCAATGCCACCAAGTTTTACACATATGTTCCACTTAGCTCTTAAACTTCTTTTTTTTGTCCAAAGATAACCCTAACATTTAGTTCTATAGCTCACTCATGCCTCTATTATTAAGAAAAGGTCATAACCACTAAATACCCCATACTTGTCATAATTAGAGAACTTTTCTTGTACAAAAGAGACAAGAGAAAGTAAAAGTAATGGTTCCTATACTAATTTATGAAAATTTTTCAAAACAAATGAATTAAAATCAAAACTATAAAATATCACTTTTTGTTATGGTAATTAGCCGCTTCTAACCAAATAAGTCTTCTAAATAATTTTAAGCAACTTATTTTTTCACTATTTTTTCCGGATTTTATTTTTTATATTCTTTTTTAAATGTATTTATTTTTAAATGAAATTTTTATAAAATTTTCAAATACTATACTTCTAGTGATTTGTTGATGTGAGTGCAAGGGATTTCTTAAACCGTATGAAAAAAAGTTAGCATATAAATTATCGAAATAATATTTTACAATTTCTATTTTAACTAAGGTTTCTATAGCAAAAGATATCATCATTTATGGATTCTTTAATATTCACACAAATATAGAAGAAAAAATAAAGAGAGAAATTTGAAGAAGAAAACTTGAAGGAAGATAAAAAATAGATTTGAACTTAATAAATTAGTATATTTATTCAAACTTATTTTATTTGTTTATCTCTATTATATAAGGACTAAGAAATTTTAAAATGTCAAATTGTGAAGAATTTTGATTATATTTTATTTGATTTTATATTTTTAATGATGAAACCAAACATAAGAATATAAAAGAAAATAGTTTTAGACCTTTGAAAAAAATTATTCAAAATCCCAAGTATGGAGAAAGAAGTTTTGATGAGCTTTACATAGGGTGGCCCGTGGCTAGGTAGCAGAGTATGTGAATCATGTGACAATTCTTGACCAAAATAAAAATAATCATTTATTAAAACAACTTCTCTTTTATAATGTATTTATTTAAATAAATAAACCCTTTAATAATATATCATATAGCATGGAAGATTTTTAATATTGCTATAGCCCCTACAGAGAAGAATGCAATTTTTTTTATCAATAAGAATGCAATATATTAAAGTAACATAGTTTAAATCAAAATATGATTTCTATTATCAAGGTTATGGTTTAAAGTTCAATGACATGTCATTTTAAATATTCAAGAGATAATTAAATAACCTTTTAAATTTTATATATCATATAATATGGAAGATTTTTAATATTGCTATGGCCCCTATAGAGAAGAATACAATTTTTTTTATCAATAAGAATACAATATATTAGTAATATAGTTTGATCGGCATTATGATATACATTATGTCATGGTTAAAAGTTCAAGGACATGTCATTTTAAAATATTCATGAGATAATCAATGATGTCAAAACCTTGAAGTGGAAGTTTATGAGGAAAATCTAAAATTGCTTCGGCAAGTTTTTGATGTTGGTTGTATGGGTGAAATTTTTTTGTAGAGAAGAATACAATATGTTTGTAGAGAAGAATACAATATTTTTTATCAATAAGAATACAATATATTAAAGTAAATATTAGTTTGACCACATGATGATTTATTATCAACGTCATGGTTTAAAGGTCAATGACATGTCATTTTAAAATATTTATGAGATAATCAATGATGTCGAAACCTTGGAAGTGGAAGTTTATGAGGAAAAATCTAAAATTGTTGGTGGCAAGTTTTGATGTTTGGTTGAATGGTGAAATTTTTTTTTAGAGAAGAATACAATATAGTTTAGAGAAGAATACAATATTTTTTATCAATAAGAATACAATATATTAAAGTAACATAGTTTGACCACATGATGATTTATTATCAAGATCATGGTTTAAAGTTCAATGACATGTCATTTTAAAATATTTATGAGATAATCAATGATGTCAAAACTTGGTAGCAGTTTATGAGGAAAAATCTAAAAATTGCTTCGTGGCAAGTTTTGATGTTTGGTTGTATGGTGAAATTTTTAGAGGAAGAATACACAATATAGTTAGAGAAGAATACAATATTTTTTATCAATAAGAATACAATATATTAAAGTAACATAGTTTGACCACATGATGATTTATTATCAACGTCATGGTTTAAAGTCCAATGACATGTCATTTTAGAATATTTATGAGATAATCAATGATGTCAAAACCTTGGAAGTGGAAGTTTACGAGGAAAAATCTAAAATTGCTCGTGGCATGTGACGCCCCAAAACCAGGGGGTCCGTTGACTACCCGTCAACCTGCGGAAATTCAATACATCTCGGATCATGAGACGCATACATGAGTAAAAATGCCTCTTGGGCTCATAAAACAATACTCATAAAATATAATTATCAACTATTCTCCAATTATCTCCAATAATTTAATAGTTGATTAGATTCTTTATACAAACATATATTAAAATCTACTATTCTAATACATGTTATGTCCAAAAAGCCTCAAAGCCACAAACCGCTTCTTCAAAATCATTCTCTAATTGAGTTGTCTTCTCGAGCCGCCCATGCACCAAAATATAACTCGACAGCATGAAGCATCTCAAGATTTAATCACCCTAACCTAGTTACCTCCACCTAAGTGCATATGCAATGCTCCAAAGTAAACACACACTCAAGTAAATACATGTTCCTACTTGAATGTCTACATGATCACTTACATATCACGAGTCCTCACCGACTCACTCACACTTGCCTAAGCCATGTATGAGAAAATAATCATTTTCAAACAAAACTTGTTGTTCTTGAAAATATACTACCGAACGTACCTGCAAAAATATGGGACTATCCTCCTGAGGTAAATTGGTCGTGAGCTTCCAACAGTCATGGTCCTCATCCTAAGTGATCCGCTGGCCCATCTCCCAACTCCAATTCTCCTGAATATCATCCCGTGAAATTCCTTTCGCAACCATAAACTGCTTACAAAATATCATGTCATGCACTACACCTAACTTCTAGGTTACCCAGTTGCATAAGGAAATGCATTATGCTATTTTCAAAATCATTTATACAATATGTCAATATGCATATTTAATCAACTACACCACACACATAATTCAACACATCAATCATCACCCAATTTAGCCTCACTGAGCAACCATAATCCATCTCCACGTATTTACAAACACACCTAATCTCCATATAATTAGGCCATTTGTTAACACATTAAATCATGTCTTAACCTATCTATTTCCTCACATACTGGGTCATTCTACATCCACAATTCCAATGCCAAAACACATGGACATTTATGGTCCATTTCACGTAAACTGGACTATTTTTACAGCCCTGGGAACAGCAAGTGGGCTGAACCACGGCAAACTTCCACTCCTTCCCAAGCATCTGCCTTCGTGAACCTAATCTATTAGCTCTCTTCCCGGCCTCATACTTACTAAACATACAATTTAATCGCTAAATTATCACTCAAACACCCAAAACAGTCCCTAAAACTCCGCACGACCGCACAAATGGGTCTAAAAATTCCAACACTTCGGTCAAGATTTGGACCGATCAAACGGCCACTCACGGCCTCAATCAACTCCAAACATCACAAAACACTTAAATAAAGTGTAAAACAAGTAGGATAAAACCCCTACCTTATGGAGTTTGTCAAAACTCCAAAGTCGGTGCCTACGTATTATCTCTCCCAGTAGAACAACTCTCCTTCTTGTACTTCGAAGGAACTAATTGGGCCTACTCCCAGAGAGAAGGAAAGACTTTCTAGAAAATTAGATCCAAGCACCTCCAGATCTTCTCTTTTTCCTCTCACGCTTTCCTCGCTTTGCTTATTCCTTCCTTTTGTTTTTCTTTCTTTTCTCATTTCTCTTTCTCTATTTCTTTCATTTTCTCTCAATTCTCCCCAATTTCTCCTCCTCTTGCTTTCTCTCCTCCTTTTGGAGCATTATAATGTATGAGACAAAAATTAAGAAATTTCTCCTCTCCTTCTCAAACCAAATGAGTGGCTTTCCTTTTCCATCTTTTCTTTTATTTCCATAACTCCCTATGACATCATGCACTCAAGTGGCTCCATCGCAGCCAATGATTCCTCCATACATACATCAGAACCATTCCCTATGCCAAGTGTCATTCTCTCTCAGCCACGTGGCATCTCCTAACTCCTCGCCATGTGTCACCCGACACCTATGCCTCGGAAAATCGTGAAATCCCGACCACCTCAATCCAAACGAAATTGGACGGGTTGCTAAATTCTCATGACGATTTCAACTGAGAAGTCCATTTGGCCACACAGATTCAGAAAATTCTGATTTTTACCGAAATTACGATTTTGCCCTTTTCGATAGTAAATTCGGATTTTCTGAGTTTCACATTCTCCCTTTCAAAAGAATTTCATCCTTACAATTCACACATAACATTATCCAACCATGTGCATATGTAACCTTACCTAACTCCAAGACCTTGCCTGCATGACACCCAAATTAAGATCCCACCACTGACAACCCAATGGCTGTCAACTCATACATGTCAAGAATGACATTAACAACCAATAGATCTACCACCCTAAGGTCCACCACGCCCGCGCAACTCTGATCTCTAGAAAATTAAATCCCTCCCTACATCCTAGGGAAGAATTTTCTATTATTTTTTGGTTTTTCTAAAGGCCTCAACCTTTATGCCCAAACTTATCACACAAGATGCATTAATGAATGAACATGATGCATCCAATTCAAACGCTACTCCAATCAACAAGTGTGAGAGTAGAAACGTATTCTAAGATCCGCTCTCCTGTATGCCTCAAATTCAGAAGCACTACGTAGAGACCTTGGCCTCCTAGACAATTCGCCATATGCTCAGCCAAGGTAATGGTAACACGTCATCGGCCTAGCCTCGAATTCAACTCAAAGACGCAAATCTCGTACGACCTCGACCCACGCCCGACTCGGCCTATGTGGCCCACCGAGAAGTGCAAATGGCCGTGGCACCCCCATACCGTCAGGACACCCAGACCGACATCGATCCCTCTCGACCCATACCAGGTACGGAGAAACCAACTCAGTCGCCCGTCTAACGCCAATCGACTCCGCACTGCCCCAAACCCGGATCCTGCCTCCGGTGGCAATCCTCTTCGCGGTGTCCTCCCGGCCGGCCGGGCACAGAGCACACCATTCGCCCATCCCGACCGGCAACCCTAACTCAGCCTCACCGCTGATCGGGACCGAGGTGTCCCATGGTGGATTCTTGCTCCGTGCAACCCTCTTCATATGCCCAGGCTGATGGCAATAAAAACATGTCACCTGGCCCGCCGGCCCCGATCCCGGGAACTCGTGAAGCGTAAGTCCTCATTCTTTCCTGTATCGAAGCAGGTGATGATCTTCCTTCCTCTAGCACCAACAATGTATATCCCATGGGCTCTGATGTCATCCACTTCTCCTTCTCTCAGCTTAATGGAGAATGATGAGCTTTATACTACTGGAGGTCGTTTCAATTCGCCTCGTTCAAGATCAGACAATCTTGTGCACAGCAATGATCGTAATATTTACAAATTTCACAACAGTACTCACAGCAACATGTGCTGGCCGGGTCAAATTGGCTCAAGTGGTGCCTGATCGGTCGCCCCGTGACGACCTCGAAGGCCTCGCCCTACTTGCCATTCACATGTCCAACATAATGGCAACATTTAAATTTTTTTATTTCAATGAACTAAGAATGCACATGCCACCATCATCAGACTTGATAACCATGAATTAACCTGTTTACTTCCTAAGCTTGCACTTGTCAACCACTATAAATAAATTTAAAACATTCATGTTCGTTTATCCAAATTCCTAAGGTTATAGTTCCTAACCTTAGCATTCACCTCTTTCCTAAACGCATTAAACCATGCATATAAAATTCTTGCGCACTAACCGCGCAATCATAATTCCCATATACATCGTACCGTGTATATGACCTTTCACACACCGAACACACCACGCAAAAGAAAACATAGAACATTAATGACGTATCTCAAAGGGGTGTAATTACAACCCCAGACACTAATCATAATCATACATTACAAATCGCTAGGAGCATGCAGTGTCCTTGCATGCATTTACAAGTAATGCAAGGCAATATATTTCCAAAAGAAGAGGCAACCGAGAGTCTCACAGTGCTCTACTGGGAAGATTAATTTTTCTGTACCATCTAGAATATCAAATGTATTCAAATTCCCTGCTGATGTATTCTACATTCAAAGATCTTTCCAACGAGTACCACACGCCTCAAATCCGAGCTAAATGAAGAAGTTATGGCCCCATGTGTTGGAGAAAAACAAAGTCATTGCCGAAGTATGTCGCGACAGAAGTATGTCGCGACTAAAGTATATCACAGATAGGAAGTATGTCGTGACCAGAAGAAATGAGATCAAGTCATACTAAGTAGTATGTCATGACTTTGTCGCACCAGAGTTTCACGACTTAAACGCCGAGAAACCTAAAAAAGCCGAAAATTGATATTTTGACCTAATTTCAAGCCCATTTCACCTTAGACCATATATATAATCGTTTTAGGTAAAGAGGCAATGGGAAGATTGGAGAGCCTCTTCATGGGGTTTCTCTCTAGACGCCCATTTTTCCAAGCTAATTAAAATTTTCTCCACCCAACAAATTTATAAAAATTTACTTTTCTTCATTTCCTATTCCGCTTTAGACATCAGACCACCAAAATATTTTCTAAAATATTTCTAACACTTCCATGTGTTAATCACTACACACATACAATTTCAATACATGAAACAGATCGTGCACACCAAACACACAATAATTCACCAAATCACACAAAACACACAAAACACATATGAAGTGTCCTAGTTGTCCTGGATTTCTAGATAATCTCATACCTAAACTTACATTAAACCACACCAAGTGGTGATGTTCTCATCTCTTAGTTAATCCGCGCCCAAGCCCAAATCCCCTCAAGCCCCAGTAATCCGTAGATACCTAGCTTATCGACACCAAGCCTCTGTGCATTATAAACCTAAGCCTCCTGATACCAAGTCGTGAAGCCAGATCGATTTCACAGTAATCCTAACTAGGCACTACACTACAATCAGATACTAGGCCCATGCTCAAAGACGCTACTGTAATCGTATACTCCAGTCCCGGGCTACCTACCGTGACGCCTTAAAACCCGGTCCGCTGACCACCACAACCTCGCAAATTCAATACATCTCTGATCATGAGACGACACACAGTAAAAATGCCTTGGGCTCATAAAACAATACTCATAAAATATAATTATCACAACTATTCTCCAATTATCTCCCAATAATTTAATAATTGATTAGATTTCTTTATACAAAACATATATTAAAAATCTACTATTCTAATACATGTTATGTCCAAAAGCCTCAAAGCCACAAACCCATTTTCTTCAAAATCGCCTCTAATCGAAGCTAATTCTCGAGCCGTCTCGTACCAAAATATAATCCGATTGTATGAAGCACGTCTAATAAATAATCACCCTAAATGGGTTACTTCCACCTAAGTGCATATGCAATGCCCAAAGTAAACACACACCAAGTAAATACATGTTCCTACTTGGAATGTTTACATGATCACTCCATGTCACAAGTCCTCACCGACCTCAATTCACACTTCGTCTAAGCCACGATGAGAAGATAATCACTTTCAAAACAAAACTTGTCGCTCTTGAAATATACTACCGAACGTGCCTGGGAAAATACGACCATCCTCCGAGGTGAATTGGTTAGTGAGCTTTCAAACATCATGGTCCTCATCCGAAGTGACTATTGCCCATCTCCTTAACTCCAATTCTCCTAATATCATCCCACAGGAAATTCCTTTCGCAACCATGTCCGCTTACAAAATATTCATGTCATGCACTCACACCTAACTTCTAGGTTACCTAAATAAGCGATATGAAAACGCATTGGCGCCATTTTCAAAATCATTTATACAATATGTCAATATGCATATTTTCAATCAACTACAATTACACATGTAATTCCAACACATCAATCATCACCCAATTTAGCTCACTTGAGCAAATCATAATCTTCATCTCCACTACTTTTACAAACACAAATTTAATTCCATATAATTGCGTCATTTTGTTAACACATTAAATCATGTCTTAACCTATCTATTTCCTCACATACCAAGCCATTCACATCCACAATCTAATGTTAAAACACATGGACATTTATGGTCCATTTCATGCAACCTGGACTGCTTAAGGCCCCAAATGCAGCAAGTGGGTTGTCCACGGGCAACCCACTCTTCCTACATCGGTTCCTCTTGGTGGAACCGAACCTTACAGCTCTTCCCTACCATACTTACCAACGTACACTTAATTCATAAATTATCACCCAAACACCCAAAATAGTCCCTAAACCACGACCTAATAAATGGGTCTCAAAATTCCACTTTGCCCAAGATTTCCGGAACTCGATCAAACGGCCACTATGGCCTCAATCAACTCAAACATCACAAAACACTTAATAAAGTGTGTAAAACAAGCAGGATTTAAACTCTACCTTTATTGAAATGGTCAAAACTCCCAAACCAGCGCCACTGTCCCTCTCCGAGTAAAACAACTCTCCTTCTTGTTTCGATGAATCCGACCTGGCCGATCTCTCTCACGATCTAGAGAGAAGCGAAGAGACTTCTCTCTAGAAAACGATCCAAGACTCTCGCATCTTCTCTCTTTTTCCTCTCTACGCTTTCCTTCGCTTTGTTTTATCTCCTTCCCTTTGTTTTTCTCTTTCTTTTTCTCATTTCTCTCATTTCTTTCTTCATTTTCTCTCCATTTCCTCCCCATTTTCTTCCTCTTTGCCTTCTCCTCCTTTTTTGGAGCATTATACGTATTTGGTGACAAAAATGGCAATTCTCCTTCCTTCCTCAAACCAAATGAATGGCTCTTTTCCATCTTTTTCTTTTTATTTCATAACTCCCTTTGGCGACATATGCACTCAAGCTGCCTATCAGGAGCCATGGGATTCCTTTCCACATGGCTAATTGTGAACAATTCTTTATTCCAAAGGTCATTCTCTCGATGGCACATAAGATCTCTCCTCAACCTGCCACGCTGGCCACCCACCCGGTCGCTCGAAAAACGTGAAATCTCGACCACCTCGAATCCAAACGAAATTCGACGTGGTTGCTAAATTTTATGACAATTTAACCCGAGAAGTCCGTCATTATCCGAGATTCAGAAAAAATTCCGGATTTTTACCGAAATTAAGATTTTGCCTTTTTCGAGAAAATTGGATTTTCTTGGGGTTTCACATGACAAGTTTTGATGTTTGGTTGTATGGTGAAAATTTTTAAAGAAAAAAAAATTATTTAGAAATTTACATATTTTTATCTTGTGTTAGGTTTTTAGAAAGTGTCAAGAAATCAAAAAATAATAAAGGGAATGATTTTATCCTATTTGATGGTTTTAGATGATGGTTTTATAAAATTTTAAAGTAAATCAAATATAATCAAAATTAGTTAGAAATTTATAAAATTTGAAATTATTCAATATCTATGGTTCCTAAGTTAAAGTAAATACAAATAAGTTTAAGGAAAAATTGATTGAACAATCTAACTTCCGCTTTAACTATAACCCCAAGTTTGAGATACCTTCTTGTTTTAGTCTCGAATATTTATCGCTTAGCAGTTAACCTATCATGACACCGTCTAATTTGTTTTCAAAAATTTTATTTATATATTTTTTAAATACCTGATCCCCATCCTCTCTCCTCTATCGCCATTTGTCCTTATCTAATTGGCCCAAAATTTTTATCCTCAACCCCTATCTCTCCTCAACCAGCTCATCTGAGAACATCTGCTGCATGATCTCCAACCGTTGTGTTTGACGGACATACACTTTGAAACCCTCAAAACCTAATTCTCGTTTTGCTTCTTCACTCACACGGCTTCTTCAACCAAATCTTTAATATTGTCCTATAGAAACCTCGAGAAATCGCTTTTGCCAAGCTCCAATTTTTCTATTCCAAAGGAGCTTCTCATTCTGATGTTGCAAGAATCATAATCTCGGGCAACTAAGGGAAACCCATTTCTTGCTTCCTCGTACAATTTGGGGAAAAAGTGTGAGATTAAAATTCATTATGTGAAAACCATCACACAAATAGGAACATTCATATTAAATCATCAAGAATCAAAATACTAGATTTGGTGTACATACTGATCCATAACAAAATATTGAAATATTTTGACTCGAGTCTCGAGGCTTTATGATCTTCTGTGACACTCAGTTTTTTGTCTAATATTTCTCTCTCATAATGGGAATCGTAAGAATTCAAAATCATAGTGTAACTGGGACCATGACCCTATTTATAAACAATCGTGGTGTCTATTTATGAACAATACGCCTGTCAGAAACAATCATGCCCAGAACAAATATTTCACTGCTCGTAATTTCTATTTTAACCCATCATAAAATAGAAATTACGCTGTTTCACACATTAATGTCAACACTTTATAATATACACTAAGGCCCCAAAACTTAAATTAATCACTTAATTAGCCTAACTTTTATTTTCATACCTTATAATTCACATTTATTTTTAATATATCATCCCATATATTTGATTTTACTCCAACAATCTCCCACTTGGGCTATATATGTAACTTTATAAACGAATTATACTTTATGAGCCTGCGAGTTTTGCTATCAAAACTTTATATATTTTAACAATCTTGTCCATTCACCACACCAATATAGAACCAAAGCGATCGTAGTTACATATTTCGTAACTAGACCCATCAATGATCACATATATCAATGCAACTAATGACAAAGATCAAGTGTGGATCTGTAGCATGGAAATTTCATGCAATGTGATCTTAACATGCCTATTTCCAACTGGTCCTTCTTAAACCTTAGTGAGATCAAACCATACAAAATCAGAGTGAATGAAAACTGAATACTTTACTGCAGTAAATAATCTTAAAATTCATAATATCCATAACAAATGTATCTATAAATAAAGCATCTAAAATACAAACTCCCACTAAAACGACATATCCTAAAGAGAAACCACACCCATTTGAGCAGTGTGCTCATGAAAGACCTTGGGTGGTAATCCCTTAGTCAGTGGATCTATAATCATGGAGTTTGTCCCAATGTGCTCTATAGATATAAGTCCACTCTGAACCCTTTCTTTGACAACTAGGAATTTGATGTCTATAAATTTTGACTTCACAGTCCTCGTTGTTGTTTGAATACAAGATTCACCGATTTATCAATACAAAATAACTTAAGTGGTCTTTCAATGCCATCCAAAAATACATAGCCCCGTGACAAAATTTCGCAACCATATTCCATGATTAGATGCCTCATAACAAGCTACAAACTCAACTGCCATGGTGGAAAAAGCTACGATCGATTGTTTAACACTCTTCCAAGATATAAAGACCTCCAAAGAAGTAAGTAGATATAGTCAAGTAGATTTCATGCTATCTCAAGATCTAGCAAAAATCTGAAATCATAATATCTAATGATCTCTAACTAACTGACTTCTTCGAGCAAGTGAGCATGTAGCTCAGTTTCTTCCGTAAGTACCTCGACTCACTTGGTCGCTATATCCAATGATCCTTACCAGATTGCTTTGCATCGCTCAACATGCCAACAATGTACGCAATATCCAGACACGCATATTACTGAAAGCACATCGTATTCTCCTATTGTCGACGCATAAGGAATTCATAGATCACCCTAATCTCAAAATTATTGGGCATTGGATCGAGACTAAATTTGTCTCCCTTAGCCATAGGGGTGTCACTTGGTTTACAATCATGCTTGCCAAACCTTTTAAGAATTTTCTCAATATAGCTCTTTTGTGATAAACCAAGTATACCCTAAGAGCGATCCCGATGTATTTGTATACCTAACACAAAAGAAGCATCAACAAGATCTTTCATCTCAAATTTCTTTGATAGAAATCTCTTGGTTTTATGCAACATGCCTATATCGTTAGTGGCAAGCAATATGTCATCAACATATAAAACCAAGTAAATATGCTTACTCCCACTGAACTTATGGTATATACAACAATCAACCATATTCATCTCAAAATCAGACAAAATGATAACTTGATGAAACTTGTAATACAATTGACAAGAAGCTTGCTTAAGCCCATAGATGGATTTCTTTAACTTGCAAACCATCTTCTTTGTATCTCCTGACATAAAATTTTCTGGTTGCACCATATAGATTGTTTCATCAATGTCACTACTGAAATGCAAATTTTAACATCTATCCTCGATGAAACTCAAGGTCAAAGTGCGCCCACAAGTGCCATTATTGTCCAAAAGAGTCTTCGATGAAACCGAGAGAAAGTCTCTTTATAATCGATGCCTTCTTTTTGTGTATAACCTTTAGCGACAAGACGAGCTTTGTATCTCTCCAGAATCCCTCTTGGTTTTAAATATCCATTTGCAACCAATGGGTTTCACACCTTCAGGCAATGGGACAAGATCCCAAACGTCATTGTCTTTCATGGACTTTATCTCCTTATTCATGGCATCAATCCACTCTTGAGATTTATAACTTTCAAGGGCTTGGCGGAAGTTGATTGGATCATCTTCCACCGCACCAATGTCAAACTCATGTTCTCAAGAAATACACAATCATCTCGCACCGCACTCCTCCTTCTCTAAAGGGATCTCCCCTTTTAACGCTGCAGTTCTAGAGGAGGTAGAGTTTGTTCTTCTGGAACGGAGGTTCTTGGATATTGTTTTGATTTGGCTCTGCTTCTTGAACAATATCAGGTATAGGAGCCTGATTAATGTCAATAATAGCTGTGGGAATGTAACGCCCCAAAATCAAGTCCTGACAACCCGTCAACTCGCTTAATAATCGCGATGCCTGGGTAACCCTACACCACTCATGAAAATCGGGGCAGTTTTGTACTGTGAGCTCTACCCAAACTACAAATCTCGTCCCAACATCACCTCAGTGAGACATGTACATGAGCAAACATGGCCACTGGGCCCATACATCGCATCATCAAAATACACCAACTATATACCATAGCTCAAGAGTTAATAAATTATTTTATACAAATATATTAAACCTTAGAATTTTAATACATGTATACAACATAACCGCTACCAAAGCCACAACCCGACTTTCTTCTCAAACGGCCTCACGAGGTCGCCCCAATCGCTCCTCGTACCGAAATGGTGATCCCTCGACAAGGTGAGCAAAGCCCAATAGAGAAAATTTCCTACATGGGTTACTCCCCACCTAAGTGCACATGCCATGGCAAAACAAACACATTCAAGCAATTACATGAACCTACTCGAATGTCTACATGACCGATCCCGTGTCCCGAGTCCTCACCGACTCCTCACATGCCTTAGCCAATATGCGAAGGAACACCGCTTTTCAAACAAAAACTTTGTTCTTGAAAACACACTACCGAAGTTTCTGGCCAACATCGACAACCTCCGAGGCGCCAATATGCTGATAACCCTCCTAAACAACTATGGGCCCCTCCGTCGTGCGGAATTGCTGGACAATCTCCCAACACAATTCTCGAAAAATCTTCCGTTAAAATTCCTTTCACAACATTTTCATTTTGTTTCATATCATGTCACGCACTCACTCCTAATATTCTTATAGTAGTGCCTCAAAGGCATATGAAATACATGATGTCAATTCCAACACATTCATGCTATGCATATATATTAACATAACTAAATCACATAAAACATGTTATGCAAATTCACAATCAATTACACCAAAATTAGCTCACATGGGCTAATTAACAAACACGAGCAATTCATTTTGAATCACTCAACCAAACACATTTTACACCAAAAAAATTTCAGAGTCACTATTCATTATGAACAAGAACCTCGGGGTTACTGTTCACGACCACACAAAATAGAATTTTACTCCACTCGGTTCAAAGCTTTTGAGACCGAGTTACGGCTAAAACAAGCCTCTGAACATTCCTAACCATTTACATGGCTCTTAGCCAAAGATTAATGCAAAGAGAAGATCCTCACCTCTCTTAGCTCACAAACTCCACCAAATCTGCCCACGCTAAATTTCGTCGGCATAGACGACTTTGCTTCTCGTCTATTTGAGAATGGGACGGCCTGATTGCCAAATCTAGAGAGAATGAGCTCCTTCTCTCCCTAAAAATCTAATCTCCCAGCCACTGCCTGAACCTCCAGCATTCTGCCCGTTTTTTGGTCTTTTTGAAGAAGATGAACACTGTTCATCTTTTGTCTTATTATCATTAAACTTTCATTTAATTCTCATCATGTCCCTTCTTCTAGATTTTTGACACTTGACATTATCTGGGTTTCAGCCCATTCATAATCTCTCTACTCATGCAACATGTGTCAATGAGTACATGTAGTGGTGACTTTTGTCACATCACACGCCTCTCAAACCCGCTTTACAACACCCGACACCCTATGCCTGAAAAACGTGAAATTCCTCACCGCCTCAATTTGACGTTAGCTAGATTTCGAGATGATTCCAACCAGAAAGTCCGCTTGTCATCCGAGATCTAGGAAAATTCTGGATTTTACCCAATACCGCTTTACCATTTGCATCCTTTTTCCCGAAAATTGGAATTTTCTGTCTACATTCTCCCTCCTAAATGAATGTCATTCAAATTCTCAGACAATCACTACAAAACACATGCATATGAACGTGCATTCTACCATGCATGTAAACTAGTCATTTAAGTATTAAACGACTAAACCACGTACCTTCATCCCTAAACAAGAAGGGGATAGGTGAGGGTCCTCCGCATCGTGTCCTCGCGCTCCCACGTTGACTCCTCCACTCCACGGTGCTGCCATAGCACCCTCACTAGCCTCATGGTCTTGCGTCGCAAAACCTGATCCCGGCTATCCATAATGCACACTGGTCCCTCCTCGAAGGTCCCATCCGTGTCAACCTTAATTTCTCCCCAATCCACTACATGAGCTGGATCTGGAGTGTACCTCCGGAGCATAGAGACGTGAAATACCTCGTGGACACTTGACATGCTAGGCAAGAAGCCAACCTAAGACGCGCTACAAGGCTTCACCCTCTCGAGTATCTCGAAGGCCCACAAACCCCTGGCGGGAGGCTTCCGCTGCCGGCGCCGACTACTCCTCTCTTAGCATCACCTTCAAGAAGACGTGATCACCAACCTCAACTCTAAGGGTCGACGCCGCACACGCATAGCTCTTTCCGCCATTCCGAAAGCAAAGTGATAGCATCACTGTCAGATCGCTTCACCTCCGAGGTCTCAATCAGATCAAGCACCAGCCGATGGAGCCTCCACTCTGTCCAATGATATTCTTATTCATGGCTCCCACTCACTCATATGGCGCCATCTATATACTCGCCGATAATTGTTGTTGTGTTCCACTAAGGGCAAGTGCTCTCCTACCACTCCTTATGATCCAGACGATTCACAAAGATGTCCTCTAACACCTCAGATAGTCCCTCTCTGATTGACCATCCGGTCTCGTGGGTGGAGTCAGACTCATGGTCAGTCGCTGCGGCCCACAAATTTGACACTCTTCCAAAAGGTCAGAACCTTCTGGGTTCTATCCGACACTACGGATACCGGGTATCTATGTAGCCTGGGATGATCTCTGACATACAACCCGTAGAATCTCCTGTACGTAGTCATCCGCACGACTAGAAAATGTGCCGACTTCCATTTAGCCTGGGTCCACTATCACCCATGCTACCGCATTCAACCACGTGCATATGTAACTCTACATACCTCGCAGGTAAATAAGCCGACCTTCCTGTCACAATCACCGACAATCCAATGGACCTAATAACCTAATCCATGTCATGAATGACATCAATATATCGAGCCCCACCGCCACCAACACCCAATGCAATTTCAAAAGGGTATCCAAATCTCGAGTCACCTCGAATTTAACACTCAACTTAAGCTCACGTGATAACTTGATCGTGTGTTTTCATCTTCAGTCACTCCCACTCTAATACCAACTCCTAAGTCTTTATGATAACATGACCGTAAAGGCTTTCATCTCTGCAATGTAACTTTTCTACTACACTATGAGCCTCTTACATCCACACATAAATTTTTGACATATCCATGGGTCTCTTATTAAATTCACATGTAAATTTCTGACAACTCCACGGGTCTCTTTCACCCATTTAAATTCGGATAGCTCCCGAGTCTCTTACACTCACGTAAATTTGATAGCTCCCTGCCCTTTACACCCACACGTAGTCTCTGACATTCCACTCGGTCTCTCAGACCCACACAAAATCTCTATAGCTCCTGCCCTTACACCCAATACGTAAATTTCTTGATTTCCACTGCCCTTACACTCCATTGATAGAAATTCGGATAGCCTCCCGTGTCCTTACCCCAATACTGCAATTGGGATACTCCTGTACTTCTTACACCCACACAAAATCTCGTGATATCTCCCTGTCTCTTACACCCACACGTGAATTCTGGATATCTCTGTCTCTTACACCCACACGTGACCTTTTCTTGATACTACCGCGGTCTCCCTTTCACCCTAACTCGTGCTTCTACCTTAGGAGATTAACGACCTTCTTGCTTTGCCTAACACACAATTACTCTTCATTTCCTAATTCGAACTTCGAGTCTTCATCAGAGTCCCAAAGACAAACCTGCACCCCACACTCACCAAGAGTGGGTAGGAATGACCAGCACATGCACTCCACACCCACCGACGCGACAGCTACCGTGCACATGAACGCAATGATGCCATACTGTGACACCCCGATCCTGGGGGTCCACCATGAGCAGAATCTCAGAGTAACTCATAATCCCGACCTATCAGGTCAACTCTCACCCCACATCCTAGGGAAGAACATCTACACCCTGGCTTCTCTAAAGGCCTTAACCTCTAAGCCCAAATCTGTCACACAAGACATTAATGAATGAATATGATGCATCCAATTTAAACGCTACTCTAGTCAACAAATGTAAGGGTAGAAACGCACTTACATATCCACCAACTCGAACGCCTCGCCACTGCACCATGAGATCTCCGCTCCCAGACACCCGCCCCGTGCCTTGTGCCAGCCGCAATGGCAACACGGTCATCCGCCTAGCCCGACCGAACCCGCCCCCAGAAATCCCGTGGTCGACCTCGACTCACGCCCGGCCCCGCCTATGTGACTCGGCTCGCGAAGTACTAGGTGCTGGGCAGGCACTCGAACTGGAGACCGGTTCCCCGACCCATACTAAGGGGCGGGAGGAACAAAACCGTGTCCTCTTCCCCCGTCCTACCGCTGATCGGGACCCGCGCCGTCCCAAACCTGGGATCCCTGTCTCCCGGGGTAATCCCTCCTCATATGTCCTACCACTGCAATGGTAGCACACCATCCGCCCATCCCGGATCGGCAACCCTAACTCGTCTTCAATCGATGATCGGGACTTATGTCCCATAACCTCGGGATTTCCTCACCGCGGCAATCCCACCGAAAGTGTCCAGCCGTCGACGTAAAATAACACATCATCCGCCCCGCTGACTAAATGTCCCATACCAAATTTCGGGTCCCGATGACCTCGCCCTGTCTTAGATATCCTTACGAAACAGAAGTCTTCTGCTTCTTTCCCGGTGGAAGAAGATGAATCTTCCTCCTCTTAAGATCGCTCATATCTCGATGCCTCGTATGTCATCTATTCCTCCCCGGGCTACTCACGACTAGTCTGCGGCAATACAGCCACTCGCAATCCCTACAAATTTCCGCAAAGGCTCCACGATCAAAAGCCGATGGTGCCTCGACAAGACTGGACGATCTCTACGTCCCTCGCCTCACCAATCCATCTACATGCCAATGGAGTTACCTTTAACGCAAGATCTCTAAGGCGTAAACATCGCCGAGACACCTATTCACACATAGAAAACATTTCATACACAATGTCCTCAGATTGTAGGTAATGTAAGACAATACTCATTTTATTAAATCATATTAAAAAAAAATTTATTTTAGAAATTTTTGTTTTAAAAGATCATTTCATTTGATTTGTTTTTATTTGATTTTCCTTATTTATTTATTTATTTTTATTTTTGAAAAAATCTTGTGAACAAGGTTCGAAATGTGGTCCCAAATAGTGCACTGAGTCCAAAACCGGGTTGGGTGCACAAGTGCACCCCCAACGGACCCTAGTTGCTCGCACGGTGCTCCTAGTCAAAGACCGCGCTCATGTCAGGAGTGCAATGTGCCATGCCCATGCATGTAGCGTGTCGCCCGCCGTCTCGGCCATGTCGCGGGCTCCTGCCTCGCGACACGCCCCTGAAATGCACTAAGTCAGTAGCACTCGGTATCACCATTGCTGCGTCTTCCTACCAGAATACAATTTGTATCACGACTCTCCTTGGCCAGTCCACACTCCTGTCACGATACAAACGATTGTATCGTGACACACCTTAGAGGCCAAGCCGCTCTCCTGTCACGATACAATTGATTGTATCGTGACCCATCCCCAACTGGGCCAAGTCCTGCTCTTGTCACTATACACGCGCTTCAGACGCGACACTCACCCCAATCCGCCAGCCATGCACCCACACTGCCGCCGTGACGCCGCGCAATGTCGTACTGTGTCAGATCGCAGCCCAAATTTCCGGTCGTGTCGTGCCCTCTCGCCGACGCCCACCATGCGCGCCCTCGTCGCGCACCCCGCCGCGCCGCCGCGCCATCTCCCGCAGCCACGCCTATCGTTCCTCGTGGTCACAATACGCCTTGTTGTATCAAGTGACTCACTTAGAAAAAAAAAAAGGGTAGTAGCCCATTCTGTGTTGTCAGAACGTGTTTTTCCATTCAACACATCGAAAACTACCCAAAAAAAAAAAAAAAAAAATATATATATATATATATATATATATATATATATATATATATATATATATATATATATATATATATATATATATATATATATATATATATATATATATATATATATATATATATTTTTTTTTTTTTCATTTTCTAGTATAACCAAATAAATTTATTAAAATTTATTTTATCCATTTTTTTTTCCAATTTTACATACTGTAAAACCTTAAAAAAAAACTCCTCTCATCATTTTTTTTTCATCTCCAATAGCCTCCTTGCTATTCCATAAATGCAAAGAGTCTAGACCACGTACTTCATACAACTTAAAAAAAATTTATAGTTAAATTTTAACCCTTTTTCTTGTGCAAAACTCGAATTATTTTTTCCGTAATTTCAAAACCCATCTGCTCATGCTCAAATTGCATCGCCTGCACTTCTTTCTGACCATTCCCGCCTAAAAATTCTCGCACCTAAGGTTATATTTCTACTCTAGTGTTCAACGCTTCCTATGCTACCTACCAAGCATACAAATCACACAATCTAATCCACACATCACAAAATCAAATCACATTACATTTCATTTTTTTTCCTATGTGCTAATCACTACACAATCACACAACATTCACAACAATCAACATGTTATACACCCAATCACACATAAAACACAGTGCATGCAGTGTTTTAGTCATGTCCCGTGATTTCTTAGGTAATCACATACCTAAACTCTAACATCGAGTTGTACCAAGCTGTGATGTTCTTACCACTTATGACCATGGCCTAAACCCAAGTCCCTCAAGCCCTAGGTAGTCGTAAACCTAGCTCTACACCCACCGAGCTTCCAAGGCAATCGTTTACATAAGCTCGATACCGTCATGGATCGGTATCGTGACTAAACTTATGGATACCCAAACCCGAGCCCCTGTGCAATCGCTTACCTTAGTTCCGATACCAAGTCGTGACGCCTTAACCCGGTGTCCATTGAAAACTCGCCTAACCCATTTTGACATCGTGGATGCTCGCAACCCGACACCACTCATGAAAATAAAGTGAGACTCCTTTGTACGCAGCTCTACCCAACCAACCCGTCCCAACATCAATCTCATGAGACATGTACATGAGTAACACATGGCCACTTGGGCCCATACATCAGTACTCATCAAAATACACCAACTATATACCATAGTTCAAGAGTTAATAAATTACTCTTATACAACATATATTAAACCTTAGAATTTTAATACATGTATACAACATAACTACCAAAGCCACAACCCGACTTTCTTCTCTAACGACCTCTAATGAGTGTCTTCCCAATCGCTCCCTATTCCTGAAATGGTGATCCCTCGACAAGGTGAGCAAAGCCCAATAGAGAAAATTTCCTACATGGGTTACTCCCCACCTAAGTGCACATGCCATGGCAAAACAAACACATTCAAGCAATTACATGAACCTACTCGAATGTCTACATGACTGATCCCGTGTCCCGAGTCCTCACCGACTCCCTCACAGATGCCTAAGCTAATATGCGAGTAAAATAATCAGTGTTTAAAACAAAAACTTTTTGTTCTTGAAAACACACTACCGAGTTTCGGTAAAATATTGGACAACCCTCCGAGGCGAATATGTTGGATAACCCTCCGAAACAATTCATGGGCCCCTCCGACGTGAATTGTTGGACAATCTCCCAACACAATTCTCCGAAAAATCTTCCGTCGAAATTCATTTCACAAATATTTTCATTTTTGTTTCATTTCATGTCATGCACTCACTCCTAATATTCTAGGGTGCCCCAGTGCATATGGAATGCATGATGCCAATTCCAACACATTCATGCTAATATATTCACAAGCATATATATTAACATAATTAAATAACATAAAACATGTTATGCAAATTCACAATCAATTACACCCAAAATTAGCTCATGGGCTAATTAATAAACACGAGCAATTCATTTTGAATCACTCAACCAAACACACTTCACAGACCAAAATTCATGTCATTATTCACGCACGAATCAAAGAGCCTGCCATCAAGAAGCTCACGACCACATAAAATAGGAATTTTCCACTTAATAAAGCTTTTGAGACCGAAGCCACTAAGCAAAAACAAGCTTAGAAGATTCCTAACCATTTACATGGCTCTTACCCAAAGATTAACGCAGTGAGGAAAAGATCCCTACCTCTCGAGTTGTCGAAACCCACCAAATCTGTCCACGTACTCGCCGCGTAGATCGACTTTGCTTGCCCGCTGAGAACCGACATCCGACAAGCCGGAATTCCAGAGAGAAAGAGCCCTTCTCTCTAAAAATCTGATCTCCCAACCACTGCCTGAACCTCCAGCATTCTGCCCGTTTTTTTGTATTTTTGAAGAAGATGAACACCGTTCATCTTTTGTCTTATTATCATTAAACTTTCATTTAATTCCCATCATGTCCCTTCTTCTAGATTTTTGACACTTAACACTATCTAGGCCATCCATTTCCATCATCTCTCTACTCATGCAACATGTGTAACATGAAAGACATGTAGTAAAAGGATTTTGTCACATCACATGTCTTCAAACCTGCTTATTTCAAGATCCGACATGGTGCCTCAAAAAACGTGAAATTTCGATTGTCTCGGAATTCGACGAAATTCAACGAAATTCGACGTGTTAGCTAGATTTCACGAGACGATTCCAATGGTGAAGTCCGTTTCGTCATCCGAGATCTAGAAATTTTTTTTATTTTTACCAAAATTACCGTTTTACCCTTTTTCCGGTAAATTGAATTTTCGCCTATATGAATATCAACATATTCCTCTTCAAAAATAAAATCCCTATCCTTATCTTCCCCATCTAACTCAACATCCTCAAAGAACCGAGCATTTCCTGTCTCAAAAAGTGATTTAGTAGTAGGATCATATAATTTGTAACCCTTGGATCTTTCAGAGTATCCAATAAAATATCAACTAACCGTTCTTGAATCCAATTTCTTTTCATATGGCCTATAAGGCCTTGCTTCGCCTAGACATCCTCCTAAATGTAAGTAAGCTCTGCACTGTGCCCTTGCCACCCAAAGTTCATAAGGGGTTTTAGCAAAGCTGCTTTAGTCGGGTAATTGCTAAGGATATACAATGCAAAGCCTTTAATGCTTCACCCTAGAATGATTTTCAAAAGCTTGTAATGACTAATCATACTTTACCATGTCTTCGAGCCAAGCAGTGTTTCACCTTTCAAGAACATCATTCATGCTTGAGAACCTAGCATGGTAAAAATCGTGGGACGATACCGCACTCCTCTGGGAATCTTAAAGAACGGTCCCTGACGCCGTTTCACCCGGGTCATACTTACTTCATAGTATCTACCACCACTCTGGGCCGATCCGACGCTTTAATCATTTTGTTGAGTTGATTTTCAACTTCAACTTTGAATGATTTGAACACTTCCAGTGATTGAGATTTTTCATGAATGAGATAAAGGTAGCCATAACGTGAAAAATCGTCTATAAACGTGATAAAATATTATTAGCCATTCCATGAAGCCGTAGGAAATGGCCCACAAATATCTGTATGTATCAATTATAAACAACAGAGTCTGCTGGCACCAAATCTCCTTATGTTTGTTTGTTTTCCTTTATGCAATTTGTGCAAATTTTAAAATCTGCAAAATCAAGGGAATCTAGAATCCCATGATACAAAGTTCCTTCAATTCCTCCTTTCTTTGGTATGTGACCTAATCTCTCTTATGCCATAATGACGAGGAATTCTCACTGTTAATTTTCTTTTAACACCTCGAGTACTTAATTGCAAGGTTTCAAGGATATGAAGAATCGTATCAAACATATAAAGGTTATTCATATAAGATAAAGAACCAATACTAAACTAAAATTTGAATTAAAAGACTAAATTTATTATTTCCAAAAGAACAAGAATAATCCAAATTTGTCCAATACGTAAATAGAAACCAAATTCCTTCTAAAGGACTGCATAAACAAATGTCTCATTCAAATCCAAATAAGTACAAGACTTTAATAATAACCTAAATATCCCAATGGCTCAACTCGACCTTCTACCATCGCTACAAAGATGCATCTTTCACCATCATTTGGCTATTTTCTCAAAGAACTCAAATTAACCCCGTGATGGACACACCGACTACGAGTGGTTGCACCCAGACCCATCCACCAAGTGTGTTTAGGTACCAAAGTCAAATTCAACCTCTAACAAACTGGGATTACAAAGGTACCTTTCTTTGCACGCCAAGCATGATAGTTGGTACATTGTTTCTTCTTATGTCTCCTGTACTTCCATAGAAGAAACAACCATCAACCTTTTTTCTTATGTTGTTTTGATATGGATCCTCTGTAGCTTCTTTATCCTTCTTTCTTTTCTTCTAGGAACTCTTTGGTTGTCTTTACCATTTCGGATATTGTGCCCCTGAATGCTTATGGAATGACCTTCTTAATGATCATCAAACACATGCGATTTGACTTCTCTCACATTTCAATATCCCTCTTTTCATTAGGAGGAACTTTCAAATGTTAGCAGGTGTGAGAAGAAACCCTTAACGCATATGTCTGCATCCATGACACCGAGAACTATTCGAGGTTCTCATGTCATGTCTTGGGAAGTTTGTGCCATTTAGCATAGGAATAGAATTACGCCGGCATTAATGTTAGAAGCGTAACTAATACCGAATCGCATAACAATAAACAAGCAAAATAAACTCACATAAGACTCAAACCAAAATAAATTCAAATAAAGGCAAATCCTATCTCAAGATATCGCATTAATTTTATTAATGTTTTATCTTTAGATAAAAATATTAACTTGTAAGTGATATTTCGTGTAGTAATCAAATATCGATAATAAGAATATATCGAATAATAAATCTTTCTTTAGGCCAATTATTATCCATATGTAAACCAAATAATTATCATGCGTTTATTACCATAGGTGTACATGCAATTTTGTTAAATATTAATTTTCCTTTGGGCCTATTAATATTCACATAAGTTACATGCACATAATCTTGTTATATTTTGAAATAAAATTAATTTTCACAAAAGTGGTCACTTTTTAAAATATATATATTTAAACACCTATATTTGAATGTAAATTTTTGTAAATACATCAGAATAATAACATATTTATATTTAAATGACCAACTTAAACAAACTTAGTTTGGCCTTGCTCACATTTTTTTTTTCAAATTTTTCAAAATATTATACTTCTTTTAAAAATATTTTCGAATCTCAAAGAAAAAATCTTTTCTAACTTCTATTTTCAACAATACAACATGAACCGTCGTGGACACCACATGCGAGATTAAAATTCATTATGTGAAAACCATCGCACAAATATGAACATTCATATTGAATCATCAAGAATCAAAATACTGGATTTGCGGAATCGTACCTTAATCTAGAACAAAATATTGAAATATTTTGAATCTGAGTCTGAGGCTTTATGATATTCCAGATCTACACTAGTTTTCTATCTAATATTTATCTCTGACAATAGGAATCAGAAGAATTGAAAATCATAGTGTGATCTGGGAACCATGACCCCTATTTATAAACAATCGTGTCTGTTTATGAACAATCACGTCTGTTCGTAAACAAAAGCGTCTATTTATGAATAGTCACGTATGTTCGTAATTTCTATTTTAACCCATTATAAAAATATAAATTACGCTTATCTCTACACATTAATGCCCACACTTTATAATATATTAATTAAGGCCCCAAAACTTAAATTAATCACTTTAATTAGCATAACTTTATTTAATAGCCTAAATTCATATTTTTTTAATATATCAGCCCATATATTTGATTTTACTCCAACAAAAATATGTTTCTATAATTGTTTTGGAGGCTAAGATTTCAGATGACATAGTTGTACATAACCATTTTCAAGTAGAGACATTTGCACATGCTATCGAGTAGTGAAGAATTCGTTTCTTGGATTAAGGGAAAGTGGAGAAAATGTTGTCTCTTAGGAAAAGGTATGGGCTGCTCTATTTTAAGCCTCATTTGTGTATCGATTTTTCCACTATCATTGTTATTGTCTGCAACCGGAGAAATGTTCGCAAAGATATCCTCCCCCTTTCTCTCATATTCTCCGCCCATGTCATTAAGAGATAACGGAGGTGGATTGTGTTGGAATAAATGACATCTATCATTTATCACTGAGGAGCCAGCGCGTGGAGTTTTACTGAGTCCAAAGGGCAGGGAGTTTATTGAATAAATACATTCAATGTCATTTACTCCTTTGAGGTCATAACGCTGGCTTAAGCCAAACGCTTCCTCGATTGTGTTAAGGGTCTCACCTTAGCCTATAAAGGCGAGACTCTTTATTCAAGTGTTATAGTTTTTCCTTTTGGTTTCTGAGTTCATCAAGAGTGTGGTGGCTCGGGTGATAGCCTCTACGTAGTTTCGGGCCACGGGAGCAAAGACCCAGTGTCGAGGTATCGCTTGTCCGCGCTGTATCCTCGGGAAACGCATCACGACTATGATTTCCTCCGACACCGTGAGACGGCGAACTGCTTAAGGAGATCGTGACGCCATGACCTCTACTTTTTCAGATAATTTATTTCTCGGGTTTTGTTCTTGTACACTCAGCCTTTACTTTTCTCTCGTAATCCTAGTAACAGGTCTAACAAGCTTAAAACAGATTGTTCTTGGAAAAAAAAAACCCTCTTATATTCCTTTAAGGTATAGAAGGAAAAAAAAAATTAAAAAAAAAAAAAGGTTACCAAAAACGTTGGTTTCCATTCTGGTTTTCGAAAAAAAATTTTTTTTTTGTTCTTTAACGGAAAAAAAATATTTGTGATTCTGGTTTCAGAGAGGAAAATAAATAAATAAAACTCTATTTGCCTTTGAAAAGGAAAAAAAAAATTTACAAACCCGTTTTCCGGGTTTTTAGAGAATTTTAAGAAAAAAGAAGGAAAGGCTTTGTCCTCGATTTTCAAGCCACCTGAAAAATTAAAGGGAAAAATACAATAGGAAAGAAACCATATTAGGCCTTGTGGTTTTCCTTTTGTTACAAGGAGCATATTAGGCCTTGTGGTTTTCCTTTTGGATAAAAGGAGGAGAACCACCGTTGACAAGGAATCACCAAACAAACAACTTGGTTTGTTGGAAAGTCCTTTGTAAAAATAAATAAAAAATACAAAGGAGGGATTTGAACTCAAGACCTTGAGTTCAAGAGCCAAGGCTCATCCCAATAAACCACATGCTTTGTTGTGATATTTCTTGCGAGGAATATATGATAAGGGGAAAAGTCTTTTAGGCTAAAACCCTTTTCTCACTTTGTGAGCTCAGGCTAATCTCAGGGTCTTAGGAATTTGGAAACTACAAACAAAGAAGTTCTGCCTAAGAGGTTGACCTGGCGGGACCGCTTGTGACCCTCTCCCACCTTTCTCGGGAACTCGAATATTCTCGTCTAAGGAGGTTGTTGTTTGGCTCGGGTTTTTACCCCACCGCCTTCCCGGGAATACTTTGTTACGCAGCACCTAATTATTCTCGCGAATTGGTTTCGAATGTAATTTGACTAATTTTCTATAATTTTGCAGAGAAATGGACATTGGTTCGCACACCATGGTTCCCATCGCACTGCCTCAAGGGCAACCCTAACAGGACACAAGCACCTGATGCCTACTACTTGCCTATCTCTGTCTCACCTGGAGAAAAACCAGAGAAATTCAGTGGACTTAATTTCAAAAGGTGGCAGCAAAAGATGCTATTCTATTCCGACCACCTCACCCTATGAGATTCTCGACTACAGTCCGAAGCTCAAAAGAAGATGAGCACAGATATCCAAGTCATCGTTAGTTGTGGATGCTTGAAACATTCGACTTTCTCTGCAAGGTGAACTACGCCATGAATGCTCTGAACCGATTTCACAATGTGTATACATACAAGAAAACTCAAGGAGCCATGGGAATCAATACTAGACCGAAAATATAAACTCCGAGGATGCCGGCCAAAAAGTTTTGTTGTGGCTGATTCCGATTATAAAATGGTAGATTCCAAGATCAGGGTCGTCAAGTCCAAGAACTTCAAGTAATCCTCCATGACCATGCCGAGGGAATGATGTTGAGCGAAACTTTTCAAGTGGCAGTTATTATTGAGAAACTGCTCTCGCTTGGAAAGACTTCAAAAACTACCTCAAACATAAGAGAAAGGAGATGAGCATCGAAGATCTAGTTATTCGACTTCGCATCGAAGAAGACAATAAAGGATCTGAGAAGAAAATGGCACACAATCCCAATGAGGCTAAGGCCAACTTTGTGGAACATGGTAAAGGTTCTAAGTTCAAAAAAGGCAACAACAAAGGAAAAGGCACTAAGCTGGGACCAAAAGGGGGAGTGTTCAAGAAGCAAAAGTTCATCGGGAAATGCTTTAACTGTGGGAAGCAAGGTCACAAATCTTCTGATTACAGAATGCCAAAGAAGAACAAACCCAAGGAAGCCAATGTGGTTGACGATCACCAAGGATGTGTCTGAAATCGAATTTCACCGCAAAGGATCTCTCGAGGTGAACTTGGTGGGATCAAATCCTGCTGAATGGTGGATTGACACCGGTGCTACCCGGGTCATGTGTGTGTTCCGATAAGCCGATGTTCTCCACCTTGAACCAATTGAGACTTGAGAAAAGGTGTTCATGGAACTCCGCCACATCTGATATTAAAAGGCAAGGCAAGGTCTCAAGATGACTTCGGAAAGAGTCACTGAATTAAATGTGCTATATGTAATTCGAAACTCCAAGAACTTGGTGTCCGGTCTTTGGTCGAATAGTCATGGATTTCGGTTGGTGTTTCTTGAGTCCGATAAATTTGTTCCATCAAAGAGCCGGAATGTATGTCTGAAAAGGCATAAGGAGCTGGCAGATAAAGCTTAATGTAATGACTATCATTGTCGAAATGAATAAAGCTAGTTCTTCCGCTTATATTCTGAGTCATCTAACGGCGGTATATAGATTAGACATGTTAATTATGATACATTGCGTAAATTAATTAACTTAAATCATATGGTACCAACTTTCCAAATTGATGCAAAACACAAGTGTGAAACTGTGGTCGAGGCAAACTCAACTGTAACATTCTTTCAAAGTATTGAAAAGAAAACAATTTGAACCCTCAAATTTAACCATAGTGATATATGTGATTTGAAGCTCGTACAAACAAGAGGTGGTAATAAATATTTTATTACCTTTGTGGATGATAGCACCAAGTACTGTTATGTGTACTTACTTAAAAGTAAGGGTGAGGTGATAGAGAAATTTGTTCTCTACAAAAACGAAGTTGAGAATCAACTCAATAGGAAAATTAAAGTGTTGAGAAGTGATCGAGGTGGAGAATATGAATCGCCATTTGTTGACCTTTGTGCTCAACATGGGATTATACATGAAACCACAGCACCTTATTCACCACAATCTAATGGAGGGCCGAAAGGAAAATCGCACTCTAAAAGAGAAATGATGAATGCACGTCGATAAGTTCTCGTCTACCACAAAACACATGTGAGCAGTTTTCATTTTATCCGCTAATTACCTTCAAAATAAGGTACCTAAAAAGAAAGCAGAAAGACTCCATATGAGTTAAGTGGAAAGGAATGAAGCCATCCTACAAATACTATGAGCTGGGGATGTCCGCTAAAAGGGCGCCCCTCCACCCAAAAAGGCGAGAATAAGACCTAAAACTATTGATTGCATCTTCATTGGTTATGCACATAATGTGTTGTCGCTTATCGGCTTGTTTATGAGTCTAATATCCTGGATATTCACCGTAACACGATAATGGAATCAGAATGCACAGCTCTTCGAGGATGTGTTTCCATACTCGATCCAAGGAAAAGCCTACCATCAAAACGAGTGCTGGAGACTATTCATGGAAATAGTCGGATGAAGACATCGATGGAGAGGTAACCCAAAGAAGAAGGGCAAGACAAAAAATCATTTGGTCCGCATTTTCCTCGACATACATGCCTAAGGGGAACCTCAAACCTATAAAGAGGCAATGAACTCACTCTGAGAGTCTCATGTGGAAAGAGGCAATTAAAAGTGAAATTGATTCCATATCGCATAACCATACTGGGAATTGGTGATCTTCCATCTGGGGTTGTAAACCCTAAGTTCCAAGTGGATTTTTAAGAGGAAACGAAAAGTGTATGGATCAATGTGACAAATAAGGCAAGACTTGTGATCAAAGGCTATAGGCAAACCGAGGGTCCGGATTATTTTGACACGATTCTCCCCGTGGATTCCAGAATAAACCCATAAGGATGGTGCTTGCAATTGCCGCACTAAAAGATCTTTGAGGTGCATCAAATGGATGTCAAGATGCCTTCTTAAATGGAGATTTGAAACAGCTAAACTGCATGATAACCCTGAGGGGTTTTCGTCCCGAGACAAGAAATGAAAGTCTCAGATTAAGTAACTGTAGCATAAAATACAATCAAACAATGGCATGAGAAATTTGGACAACGTTATTGCTCATTATGATTCAAAATCAATGAATGTGACAAGTGTGTCTTATGTCAAAAGATGATGAAACATACATGTTTTTCACAGGTTTGTACCAGATGACATGTCATTGCTCCAGAGGATAGATAAGATGATTGTATCTACCAAGAACATGTCAATTCAAGATTCGACATGAAAGACATATGGGACTTGTCGATGTTATTGGGGAATAAAATCAAAAGAACATCAGATGGACTGGTGTTAAGTCAGTCACACTATGTTGACAATATTCTTGGGAAATTTGATAAGGATAATTCTGGTATAGCCAGAACACCGATAGATGTAACTCTACATTTTTCCAAGAATAAAGGAGAGAGTGTTGTCAAGCCTAATAATTCTAAGGTGATAGGAGTCTAATGTACTTAATGAGTTGTACAAGACCAAAGATAAATTTATGCAAAGCTTAATAAACTGAGAGGTACACGATAATCCTGAGCCATGCATTGGCAAGGAATAATGAGAGTATTGAAATACTCTTACGATTCACTCGTGACTATAACTACACTCACATAAGACATCCCACACTTGAAGGATACAAGGATGCTAATTGGATATCTAATGATAAAGACTCAAAATCCCATAGCGGTTGTTATGTCTTTTACACCGGGAGGTGCAATGTATCGCTGAAACTCAAAACATACTTGCTACGCGCATCCACAATGGAATCCGAGTTTATAACATTAGACAAATGTGGGGAAGAGGTGTACGTGGTTGTCGCCACTCAGAGTGATATTCCAAGGTGGCCAAAGCCGCCTAATATGCATACATTGTGATAGTCAATCATGGCAGAGCATTAAAATAAAGATATGATACTGCAAGTCGAGACATATCCGTCAGAGACACCATTAAATAAATAACTCAACTGCTATTCTATAGATTATGTAAAATCTAAGGATAACATTATGATCCGCTTAACCAAAGGGTTAAACAGAGAGTCAAGCTGAAAAGTCATCGAAGGAAATGACCAAAGCCCGTAAATGAATAAGTCATAATGGATGCCCAACCTAGCCGATCGAGATCCCAAGATCTAGGTTCAAAGGGACAACCAAATTGTAAAGACTTTGATACAATCAATGTGGGATATTATCGTGTCCATTCCTATGATGAACAAAGGATGCTCATAAGAAGGTTGTTATGCTTAATGGATCTCAGCGCTGCGAAGAGTAACATGAGCTACTCTAATTTGGCGTAGAGATCACCTATGTAAGAGTGAAGTGGGGCGCTTCGTATGGGAATTGAATAGTGCACACCCATTAAACTTGGTGAACTGTGCGCATGTCCATGGCCAAATGGACATAAAAGTGAGAATCGAACTGTGTTCGAAGATTCGTGGTGAGATATGTCATCGTCACACAAATGGCGTGAATAGTTCAAGGACATCGTGGTCTTACCATGAAAGCAAGAGAGTAAACATATTTTACAAGGAAGGTTCAAAGGTAACACTACCTCCATGTACTTCCAGAATCTATCACCCACTTTTGATCTTTTGGGTCATGTGAATACCATCTTATGAATTGGTTTAATAAATGATATCTATCACAATATCCGAGTCCCAAAGGGCGGAGTTTTATTGAGTCCAAAGGGCAGGTTTTATTGAATGTCGAATGTCATTTACTCCTTGAGTAGTCATAACGCTGTTTGCCAAATGCTTCTCGAAAGGGTCTCACCCCAGGCCTATAAAGGTGAGACTTCCTTATTCAAGTGTTATACTTTTCCTTTATTGAGTTCATCAAGAAATAAGGGCTAGGGTGATAGCCTCAACAGTTTCAGTCACGGAAAGCAAAGGTCTAAAGGCTGAGACATCGCTTGTCCGCCGTTGTATCCCGGGGAAACAGACGCCGAAGGATTTCCTCCGAGCACCCAGGAGACGGCGTAACTGCTTAAGGAGACTGACGCCACGAGACTCCTAAGCTGTATTAATTTATTTCTGCCTGTAATATTCTTTCTCGTAATCTTTACTTTTCTCTCGTAACTGTGCAATGTGTCTATCGATTGGCACTAAGAATGTGGCATTCAAAGCATAGATAGAAATGGTATTCGATTTTATATTGAAATGGAATTTGGGATGCAAGTTTGACTATAATTGAAAGGAATTTTTTCAATCGTCATGGTATTCATCATGTAAAGGGAGACAAATTTCTTTAACTATATACAAAATTACAAGCAATTTGCAGTAATTTTGATGATTTCATAGTTTCATGTAGGAAATGGAAAGATAAAAAAACGGATACATAGAAGAACAAGAAGAAGAAAAAAAATAATAATAATATATATATATATAAACACAACAAAACAGTCTTAACCAAAGCAAAGAAGAAAATGATAAAATCAGATTAAATGATATCTGTGGAACAAAGAGGTTGCCATGGGCTTAATGATGGAAAAGGAGAGAGATGGGGATAAAATCGATTTTTGTAAAATAAAATTAAAAAAATTTGGAGAATCTAATTAAACAAAATGATATACGATTTAGAGATGAAAAAGATTATTTTAACTTATTTAACTGATCACATACTTCAAATTTTGGTAATCCAATAAATTTGTTAATCCAAAAATTAGACTATTTAAAGATAATACAGTGAAATTTTAGACTATTTAAAATTAGACTATTTTAAAATTAGACTATTTAAAGAATACAAAAATTAGACTATCCAAAAATTAGACTTTTAAAACCCAAATTTAAAGTTAGAAATATAAATAACTTATTGATTTTCAATTATATTTTATTTTCATTTACTTTTTTTCCTTCTACTTTAATGTTTTGCATTTTTTTTCCCACTTCTATTCAATTTTGACTGATTCTGAGGCTAGGACCTTCATTCCCCATGCCACCCTGTACCACTCTGTTATATTTCAAAAGCTTCTCTTGCATTTTTTCCTTAGAAAATAAAACTCCCAAATTATTTAATTTCTTATATTGATGAATTTAGAAAATGAAATAAATTTTAAATAATAGATAAAATATTATATTGATTTAATTTATTTATTTTATTTTTTTCTTTACATTTTCTATAAAATTAATCGAACCAAGCATACCATTGATGAAATGAAAGCGGCAAAATCAATTTCCAAACTGCTTACCAAAATTATCTTATTTCCCGTAGCTTGCATTAAACAAACTTCATACATATTACATGAAACACGCACCATTAAAATAATCCCATCAATACCATCTATCCATACATCTGAAAATTCAAACCGGAAAGCGGGATTTTGACTTTTGCTTCTATTAGCTTTTAGCTGGTTGTTGAGTTTTTTTTATTAGCGTTTGGGTAGAACTGTCCAATCTACGCTTGTCTTCTAATCGACTTTTTCTAACTCAGAAAATATTAAATATAGTCATATCAGAAATTTTCTAAAAAGATGCGTAATTAGATTTGACAATTTGAGTTCGTTCCGTTAATTAACTCAATCAATCCAAAATCAGATTAAATGTGATAAGAAAATACCAATACGATATAAATTAGGTCCGATTTTTATAGGATTTTATCCTTTACTCCATGTAGGCCTAGTTTGATCGGTTGCTCTGATGACAACTTTAAATAATTCTTCTTGGCCAGGTTTTTTTTAGATTTTTCGATAAAATATTCTTTCCTTAATATGAGATAAGAACTTAATTAATTTTTTTATATAAATAGAGTTTTATTATTTTAATAATGATAGATGAGAAATTTTGAAAAATTAAAGTTTTGGAAATGATTTTTTTAATAAATTGAATTAAAAATTAATTTTTTTTGCAAGTAAAAATTAGAAATGAGATTTTTTAATATTATTTTTATGTCATAAGAATATTTAACACCATACTATATGTTAATCTAAGTATAACAAAATTAGTTTGATATCATATTAGTTCTAAAAAATATTGGTTACTAATTATTAACATAAGATATCATATCATAGTTTTTCATTGGACCCAACTTCAATAGTATAAAAACAAAGTCTATTATTATTTTTATTTGAGCCTGGGCCTCACAGACAAGTACTGGTACATGCTTTTAAGTCATACTATATTATCAATTTTCATACGAAATTGAGGACCACAAGACCCAGATAACTCACCACAAGGCCTTAACTAATACCATTGATTAAGATACAATACCCCCTTTTAAAGGTTTAAGTCATCAAACCCTTGATATCCAAGATCCCGACATTCATACGTAGCCTCACTGTTCATACCACACAAAGTCACAATCAATCAAATTCGGCTTTAGATGTTTAATTACATTATTCATCTACATATTTTCTAACAATTATGCAAATGACGATCCACTAAAATAAATGTTATTGTGATTCAAACCAAAAAGTGATAAAATAGACTCACGTGCAAAAACTTTGCACATTTCTATACACCTTATCCCAATATTATGTATTCATCTTCTTTTGTCTTATCTATAAGTGATTATACATTTATTGATCCCACCAAGTGAGAAAAATAAAATTCAATCTTTATTTTCCACTCAATCTAGATTTTTTGGTTTTCATATCAAATTTTACTTTTTTTTTATTCGGATTTTCAACAGCCAAGCAAAACTCAATATATAATCACGATGTCAAACCTTGGAAGTGGAAGTTTATGAGGAAAATCTAAATTGCTCTTGGCAAGATTGAGGGTTTAGACGTTTATGTAAAAAGAAATAATCTAAAAAAGAGAAAAGAGAGGAAAGCGATATGGTAATAACATAAATATGTTGACATTTTCAAAAAAAAAAAAACATAAATATGTTGACCAAAGATATGGAGAACAAGTCCAAACAAAAATCACATTCCAGGGCTGGCAAAGCAACAATGACTTCCGGGGCTAGCAAGATAAAAAACACAATGCTTCAACGACACCACACTGCTTTAATCTAGCTTTTGGGTATTTAGTACTTGACATTTTTTCATTGTTTTTACTTGGTAAACAAAAACTAAAAGAAAATAATAATGGAGAACAATAAATACGGTCGTAACATGTTTTTGGTGGTTGGCAATTAAGCTTCCATGAAGGCAGAAAGGTGAGCTCAGACATTTCTCCTCCTACTTCCTAGAGTCTAGAACATGCGGAAGAGTCCATCCACCACCACCACCACCACCAGTCTACCACCATCATCCACACTTATTTCTATATATACTCTCCTCCACCTTTCTTTTCAATAAAAGTAGTACTTACCCAACATATCAGATATCACCATACCTCCGATCCAATCCAATGGCTTTCCTACTGATTCTTATTTCAATCACAGCCCTCGCCCTTGCTTACAAGCTCTACCAACGCCTCAGATTGAAGCTCCCTCCGGGCCCACACCCTTGGCCCATCCTCGGAAACCTCAGCACCAAGCCTGTGAGGTTCCGGGTGCTTGCTGGAGTGGTCACAAACCTATGGTCCCATCATGTCTGTGTATAAATTCAACCCTCCACGTCATAGTTTCCAGCTCAGAGTTAGCTAAGGAGGTTGAAGGAGAATGATCACAGCTGGCTGATAGGAACATGAGCAGATTATCTGGTGTGACATCGTCAGGTGATTTGAAACACCTGTGGTCAACATGTCCACTGCTCATGTTCATGCTGCTGAAGCTACTCCCGTGAGGTTTAGCTTCCAACTGTCAGAATAAAGATAAAAGTCGTTTCCATGGGTTCAATCCATTTTCAGAGACATCACCATTCCTGGTAAGTATTCGTTTGCTCCTCTGTCATTTTAATATTACTCTACGTACTCATCTTTCTTTCTTAAAAATAAATTTTTATTTACAGTCGCAATTTTTTTTTTTTTCTTTTTTTCCCCTTTGGCATTCTCTGGTAATTTCGTAAGATAGAACAAGAGCTAACGACTGAAAGAGACCATCGTATGTGCAGAAAATGTTGGGAAGAGTATAGGTTGAGGAAGTATTTGGGAGCAGTGTCGTTCAACAACATTACAAGACTGGCATTTGGGAAAAGGTGTATGAATTCGGAGGGTGTATTAGACGAGCAAGGGTTGGAATTCAAGGCAATTGTGGGCAATCTGATAAAGCTTAACGCATCACTAACCGTGGCCGAGCACATCCCATGGCTTCGCTGGATGTTCCCCCTTGAGAAAGACGCGCTTGACCAACTCGGTGCGCGCCGCGACCGGCTCACTAGAGCCATCATGGAGGAGCACACCCTTGCCCGCCACAAGACCGGTGTGCCCAACAGCATTTCACTCATGCTTTGCTTACTTCCTCCAACAAAAATATGATCTTAGTGAGGACACCATTATTGGATTACTTTGGGTGAGTTGATTTTTAATTATACTTTTATATATATATATATATATATATATATATATATATATATATATATATATATATATATATATATATATTGTTACATTTAGAAGCAAGAAAATTACTTACGGGGTTTTTTTATTTTATTTTTTAATATAGGATATGATCATTGCCGGGATGGACACAAGTACTATCTCAGTTGAATGGGCCATGACCGAGTTGATCAAGAACCCTAGGGTCCAACAAAAGGTTCAAGTCGACTAGACCGTAATCGGGCCAAACTACATGACCGGTCCGACTTCCCAAACCTTCCTTATCTACAATGTGTAACCAAGGAGGCATTAAGGTTGCACCCTCCAACCCCATTGATGCTCCCACATCGGGCCAATGCCAATGTTGTTAAGATTGGTGGCTATGACATTCCAAAGGGATCCACCGTCCATGTAAATGTATGGGCTTTGGGGCGTGATCCAACTGCGTGGAAAGATCCAGAAGAGTTTCGACCCGAACGGTTCATGGAGGAGGATGTAGATATGAAGGGTCATGATTATAGGCGCCAATTACTGAGGCGGATTTGCCTGTGTGCACAACTCAGATCAATTTGGTCACATCAATGTTGGGTCATCTATCAGACAATTTCAACTCTGCCCACCTCAAGGTTAAACCAGAGGACTCGGATATCGGAGACCCCGGACTAGTCACTATATGGGGACTCACATAAGCTATTCCTACTCCAAGGTTGTCACAGTTTATGGCCAAAGGTTGTCTATGGATATTTAATCTTTAAGACATTGAATGATCGATCATGATCCCAAAGGGAAAAATAAAAATCAAATAGGTTTGAATATTATAATATTATGTAATTTAGTAATTTGTCCATTTGAAATGATAATCTCCTTTTATATTATATAGATCAATTGTACATTAATTGCGAAATTAAAAAAGATTTTATTTCACACTTAAAATTGATAGAAAACTTTGGGTAAATGACTTGTATGTTTTCATTACATAATAATAAGAAAACTTTATAGGACACTTTTGTCAAAATTAAGGTGGTCATAAAATGTTTTTAACATTTTTTATTTAACATTATCAAGTAGAAATGAAAACAATTCTATAAACAAAAGAATATATTGAAAAGTAATTATTTAACTTTAAAAATACATGTATTTTTAAATATCTTTAAATAAATTAATAAAGATTGATCATTGTAGTGAATGTAACCGTATGATATCATAAAAATAAGAAGTACTGACCCCCTAGTTTTAATTTATTCAGATTGGTAGCCTCTCATAGAAATGGTGGAGATGATTAGGTTACTAACTCCATACTTAGTTTTGATATATCTAAGATATATCGAATATTTTTACATTTAATATCGAAAATATAATTATTTAAAAATTCATTAAAAATGATTACACAATTTAAAATTTGATAAAATAAGTAAAAACTTATAAAATAAGTAAGAGCTTGTATTAAAGTTATTTTATAAATATAATGTATACAATGAAGGATAAATACTTAGATTTTAAACGAAAAATATATATTAATATTTAGATTTAAATATAAATATAACTTTTAAAATGGGAATGAAATAATTATTTACTTTATCCAAGCATATTTAATTATATCATATAATTTATGCTATATATATCATGTAATCTGGTTAATATTAAGAATAAATAAATATAAAATATAAAAATTTAGTTAAGTAATTAAATTATTAAAAATATAATGATAATTTATTTTATTACCTTAATTTTTAACTTATAAAATAGTTGAAACTTATTATTATTATTATTATTATTATTGTTTTATATTTATATGAACTTTCTTGAAGAAAAAATCAATATTTTTAATATTTCAAAATTTCAATACATGCAAAAATTTTTGTTTTAAATGATAAATATACAAAAATTAAAGGAAATATATACACTTTAAGATAAATAAGATATATTTAATAATAAAATCACAATTTATTTAATTAAAATGCATTCAATAATATAAAATAATTGTGATGGATGGATAATTTATTTTAATATTCATATCTTATAGTTAATTACCGATAATATAAAAAGTAGAAATATAAGGTAGGAAATATAGTTAATTACTGATTATATAATGATTATCCATATTTAAAAATATATTTGTAGGATATTATTGAAGTTTGAGATAATATATATATATATATATATATATATATATATATAGTGGTGAGTATATATATATATATATATATATATATATATATAATGGTTTTTATGCCTAGAATTATCCCAAATTAGTGGGGTGTTGGTTTAAAAAAGAGTTGATTACAAAAAAAAAAAAAAAGGCTATGTTGCGCATTTATCATTCGACATATCCCTGAGGGATATATAACCCATTTTATGTTTATTTCGACTCTTTTTGCCCCTCATGCCTGCATACGAATCAAACCCGATTTATCCACAATTTTTCGGTTGACGATCGATATATTGGCGATATTCTCGAGTTTTTGGTGATATTTCCATTGATCAATTTTGGGTCCTTGATTTTGCTTTGAACTCACATACATGATATATTGTCAATATATATAGACTTATATTGTGAAGCCCCATTTCCCGAGGGTCCGTTGACAACCCGTCAACCCGCGGAATATTCATGGATGTTGTAACCGACACCACCTGATGAAAATCGTAGTCTCATTTGTACTGGGAGTTTCACCCAAGGTACGTAACTCGTCTAACAATTAACAACGACCACACCGGTCCATATACAATTAAATGAGGAAATACACATGGGCCCACATCACTACTTCATTAAAATTACATCAACTATATACCAATAGTTCAAGAGTTGATACATCAATTTTAATACAACATATATTAAAATTAAGAATTTAATACATGTTTTGATAATCCACATGTCAGCCACATGCTCGCTTCAAAACGGCATCTTATGAGTGTCGCCCCGATCAAGCCCCCCTCACTGAAATAATATTCCCTTGATAGTGGTGGAGCAATGCTCTGGGCTTGTGGAATTACCCTACTAAGCTACTTCCCCACCCTTAAGTGCACATGCAATGATCCAATATATAGCAAACACACACTCCAAGTAAATTCATAATGATCCTTACTAATGTCTCACATACCCAATCCCGTACCTCGAGTCCTCACTCGACTCTCACGCACGCCTAAGCCAATACGAGAAAAACATCGCTTATTTTTTTCATAGCACATGGCACCTATACATAATTTCTAGGTTGCTCCCTAAGTGCATATGAAATGCATTATGCCATATCAAACTACACATGTCAATATATCAATTATATTATATTAATTAAAAATTTACATACATACCACATGTTATTTAATTCTCATCAATAACATCAAAATTAGCTCACTTGAGCTAATCAACAATTCATTTTAATTCCAGTGACTCTTCCACAATTATATTTCATATAATTCAAACACTCATGTTAACACATTTAATTTTCATGCATTAACATAATTCATGTTATTCAATTCACAATCCATAACACCAAAATTAGCTCACATGGGCTAATTAACAAATACAAGTAATTCATTTTGAATCACTCAATATCATAAAAATTCACACCAAAAATCACGGAATAAGGAAACCCTTGGCCTGCGATCAGTTCACGTGCCACAATAGATTTTCTTCCATAAGTTCAAAAAAGGTTTGAGACCGAAACATGCCCAAATCAAGCCTAAGAATATCCTTAACCATTCAAGGACTCTTAGCCAAAGAATAACACAGAAAAGATCTCACTCTTGAGTTGCTTGGAACTCCACCAACCTGTCCATCACAGACCCTCTGTCAGAGAGAGAATTTTTACTTGGTCTGCGAACCGACGGTCCGAACGCCGAGAAATCTAGAGAGAGAAGCCACATGTTCCTCTTCTTCTCTAAAACTCAAACGAGCACCTAATGCACGAGATTTGCTCTTCTTTGGAGAAGAAAGTTATTCACTTTTCACATGGCACTCATTTAATACTTAATAATTCCATCTTATCCCTTTAACTTGGATTTTGACATTACAACTTAATCTAGTTTTTATTCATTTCCATCATCTCACTAATCATGCAACGTGTCACAAGGTATATGAGGTGCACTTTCATTTTCCACATCACATGTCTCTATAAAGTCAGTTTTACCGCACACGATACCGTGCCAAAACGTGAAAATTCAACCGTCCTAATTCGACGAATTCACGCGGTAGCTAGATTTCGCGAGATGATTCCAATGGTGAAGTCCGTTTCATCATCCGAGATCTAGAGAAATTGTGTTTTGACTCTAAAATTACCATTTTACCATTTTTTTAGAAAATTAGTTCTTCTGGTTTTACATTCTTCCTTCTTAAAAAAGAATTTCGTCCGAAATTTCGCATTAATCACAATAAATCGCATGCATATGCAATGCACTATGCCATGTATGTAAACTAGTCAAACATTGCTATTAAAACACTAAACCACGTTTAATCTTATGGACCCCACACAACCCCGCCAGGTGCAAATGCCAATCTCCCAGTTCACAATCAATCGACAACCCAATGGCCGTCATCTTAATCCATGTCATGAATGACATCCATATATCGAAATATTGTTTACCACCAACACCCAATGCAATTTCAATGGCATCCAAATCTTGAGTCACTCGACCCCACCAACTCTAAGCTCCACGTACGTGATAACCATGATCTGTGGTATTTTCTCCTGCACGTAACCTTCAGGTCACACATCACAGCCTCCCCATCCACAATAAAATTCCTGATATCTCAACTGGGGTTTCTTTACATCCACACAAAAATTTATATTCCACTGCCCTACACCCACACGTAAATTTCTTATTAACTCCATCGGGGTCTCTTGCACCACAATGTACTGATAACTACACTTAGGTCTCTTACACCCACAGAAATTTCTGATTTCTTCTCACGGTCTCTCATGACCAATATCAGTAAATTTCTGATTTCTTACTGTCTCTTACACTCCACACGTAAATCGATAGCCCCCGAGTCTCTTACACTAATACGTAAATTGGATATCTCCCGAGTCTCTGTACACCCACAACAAATTCAGACATCCCCTGGGTCTCTTACACCCACATAGAAATTTCGATTTCTCCACCTTGCCCTACACCTTTCACACGTAGCTCGATATCTCCTGTGGTCTCTTACATCCACATAGAATGATACTCCCTGTGTCCCTACACCCATACATACCCTTTTTGATTTCTCCACTGTCTCTAAACCCATACAAAAAATTCGAGATAGCTCCCAGTCTCTACACCCACACGTAAATCGTGGATATCCCTCAGTTCTACATCCAGCACGTAAATTTCTGATTTTCTCCTGACACAAGGCTCTTACACCCACATTAAATTGGGATATCTTCCATCTCTTATACCAATATGTAAATTTCTATTTCCACTGTCTCTTACACCCATACGTAAATTCCTAGATATATCTCCCAGTCTCTACACCCATTACGTAAATCTGATATCTCCCCAGTTCTTCACACCCACACAGACTTGATATCACCGCAAGGTCTCTTCACCCTAACCTGTGCTTTTCACCCGAGGGATTAACTACTCTTCTTGCTTTGTCCAACACATATTAATTACTCTTCATTTCTTGATTTAAAAACTATGAGTCTCTCATCGCATCGAATTCCAAAGTACAAACTCAACCCACACTCACACCATCAAGAGCGGTGGATGACCACAACGCGGCACCCACACCCAACTTGATGCGATGTCACCGTGCAATCCACACCGACTCGATGCGAGACTCTCCCCCAATTGGACGAGTCCCAAAGACAAACCTAACCCACAATCACCAAGAGGGCGACGACCATCAGGCACCCACACCGACTTATCATTGATGTCACCCGTGCACCCGCCACCGACTCAATGTGCACTATGTCATATGTAACCAAATCATTTAAGCATAAACGACCAAACCACGCACTCTATGTAACCCTACACAACCCCCGCTGGTGTGCAACCGACCTCCTAAAGTCACAATCACCGACAACCCAACGGGCCGCCACTTAATCCATGTCACATGAATGACATCCATATCGAGCCATTGCCTACTTCACTAACACCCAATGCAATTTCCAATGGTATCCAAATCTCGAAGTCATCTCCGACTTCTTATCACTCAACTCTAAGTCTAATGGATAACCATGACCGTGTTTTCCTAGCAATAGAACCTTCTATTTCACACCCGCGAGCCCCTACAAGATCCACACAAAAATTTCTGACATTCCACTCGGCTCCCACCCACACATAAATTTCTAATATTCCACCTGCCCTTACACCCACGTAAATTTCGACAACTTCATTTCGCCCTTACACCACGTGCCTGAATATCTCCCTGCCCTTCGCCCACACAAATTTCGATTTCTCCACCGGCCCTTACACCCACACGTAAATTCGGGATAGCTCCCTGCCCTTACACCCACACGTAAATTCGATATCTCCCCGAAGCCCTTACACCCACACAGAAATTGAATATTCCCCAGTCTCTTACACCCATACACGTAAATTCGATATCTCCCGCTCTTACAATCTAAGGTATTACTGTAAATTCGGATATCTCCTCCGCTCTTTACACTCCACTACGTAAATTTCTGATTTTCTCCACGTCTCTCTACACCCATGTAGCTCAGATATCTCCCTGCATTTCTTACACCCACAAAGAAATTCTAGATATCTCCCTGCCCTACACCATACGTAAATTTTTGATTCTCCTCCACTGGGTCCCTTGGTCCCATACTGTAAATGAGAGTAGCTCCCCCGGTCTCTTACACCCGCACAATAAATTTGGAATATCTCCCTGGTCTCTTACATCCGCCACGTAAATTAGATTTCTCCACTGCCCTACACTCCACACAAATTCCTTGATATCCCTCCCCTGCCCTTATACCCAATACGTAAATTTCGGATTTCCTCGCACCTGCCCTTACACCCACACAGAAATTCGGGATATCTCCCCGGGTCTCTCACACCCACATAGGACCTTTCGGATACTACCGCGGGTCTCCTTCACCCTAACTCCAGGCTTTTTCACCTGAGGGGATTAACGGCCCCCTTCTTTCTTTGTCCAACACACATTAATTACTCTTCATTTCCTGATTTGAACTATGAGCCTGCCAACGAGAGAGTCCCAAGACAAACTCCAACCCACACTCACCAAGAGCTGCCAATGACCATACCATGCACCCACACCGAGCTCGACGCCGATGTCACTGCACCCACACCCGACTGACGGATGTCACCGCGGCACCCACACACTCACTCGATGCGATCACCCCCCTTCCTGTGGTCCACCATGAGCACCGAGATCTCTAACTCACAATCCCGACCGACAAGTTAACTCACCCTAGAATCTTAAGGAAGAACATCCACACTTGGCTTAAAGGCCCCCAAATTTTCTAAGCCCAATTCTGTCACACAAGATGCATTAATGAATGAATATGATGCATCCAATTTAAACGCTACTCTAGTCAACAAGTGCAAGAGTAGAAACGTACCCTACATATCCGATTGTTCTGGATGCTCACCGCAGCACTCAACCTCCGCTCCCCAGACACCCACCATATGCCCAAGCTGACGACAATGGTAACACATCATCTGCCCAACCTGACTCGAACTCAAATTTACAACCTCGGTGGGTGGACCCCGACTCACGCTGGGTCCCGCCTATGACCACCGCGGCCTGCTGCGACAAATCGAATTGATACTCGGTTCCCCCGACCCATACTAGGGTGGAGGAACTAACTGTGTCCCTCCTATCCCACCGCTTACTGGGGATCAAGGCCGGTCCCAAAAACCTAGGATCCCTATCTCGGGGCAATCCTCTCGAAGGTCCGGCCATCGCAATGGTAAGACACCATCCGCCCATCCTCGACCGGGCAACCTAACTCTTTTTCACTACCGATGATCGACCGAGGTGTCCCATAACCTTAGAATTCTTGCCTCCGTGGCAACCTGTCAAAGTTTCCAAGTCGCCCGCAATAACATATCACCTCGCCCTCGCCACTAAATGCCCCATCCCCGGCCTCGTCCCGATAACCTGCCCCGTCTTGAGAACTCACCGTGGCGAAACAAGTCTTCTCGTTTCTTCTCGTTGGAAGAAGATGAATCTTCTTTCCTTAGTACTAACACCTATATCTGATGCCTGTATGTCATCTACTTCCTCCCTAGCTGCCCTCGTGCAATCACAAAGAGCCGCAATCCCTACAAATTTCATTAAAGGCCTTCAATACAACATCATGGTGTCATTAGCACCTCTCGTGGACTAATTTCACATCCTCGCTCTCGACTAGCCATCTACATATGTCACGGCAAGTTAAGATCACTACAAGATTCTAAGGTGTAAACACACCGAGACACTATTTACATACTAAAAGAATATTTTATTTCATACACAACGCCCATGCATTCATATGTAAATGCAAGACACAGTTCATATATTAAATCATTCACATCAGGTGTATTTATTTTATTTATTTCAAAAAATGATTTAAGATTTACATTTTAATTTATTTATTTATTTATTTTTGAAAACTCGTGAATAGTGCTCATGAAAAGTGTTCATGAACAGTTGTCCCAAAACAAAGGACTCCAAATAAAATCGGAGTCAAGATTCAGGTCAAAGTATACAGCACACATATTGACCGGTCGCGCGCACGTTGTTGTTTACCTTTTCCATATAGACTAAAACCTCTCACCAAGATAGTTACAAGAGCCTTACATTTCTCGCAGAACATATGTAACTGGATAAATTTGCTGATTAAATAATTTTCTTAATGTTCGTGATTTTAAAAAATGTCTAGTCTATGACACCGCAAGTGCAATGTGTCACATACAAGTAGTAAAACTGAATGTAAGTCCGTATCATTCCCACGTGAGATTGATAAGAATTAGAGATCAACTACCCCAACTATCAAATTTATGCTATTCGACTTAAGAACTAATAGTGAACGTTTTATCTAGAAAATTAAAGATCCTAGACTATTAACTAAAAATAGAAACTGAAATAATATGAAAACAACCAAAAATATAAAGAACAAATTACTAGACCTAATCTTTTCCCTTTGAGAAATGAAAACTATCAAAGAATTACAGTGAAACAGTCAATTCCTACACGAAAATACTTTGCCTGCTTTTACGATGATCCGATTTGTCCAAGATTGCCTTAAATATTGCAAATGATTTTCTCCATATTCATCGGTTGTGTCTCTTGCTTCTCTCTCAGATAAGATCAAACCAACCCAATTGCATTTCGATTCTCTTGCAAGATATGGGCATTTTTCTTTCTCAATACTTCACACCCATTTCTTGATTACTACAGATCTTTTGCTTTCCTTCTCAGGATTCTTGCAAAATTTCTACAACTCAATTAGTGTCTCATCCCTGCAAGATCTATCGTTTCTTGTCCTTTCCCTTGATTAGACTCTAAGCCAACATAGGTTGGGAGCTTCCCTTTAGATTGAGGTGAACTCAATTATTTATATTGTTAAATACCCTCCAACTTTAATTATGAGCGAATGGGGATTTATCAAATGAACTTTCGTGAGCTAACACAGTCATCAATGATAGTCTAGCATACTCATAAGTGAATGTTCTCACCAGAATCTCCAACTCGTGTCACGCAGAGGGCATCCTAGGAATCGAGCAAGATACACTCCTCAACTATTCTGCACAATGATCCGGAACTCTATGATTCAAAAACGACACCAAGTAAGTAAATCCCACCCAAATAATTTTCTCCATATTTTTAAAAGATCAGAATTCAATCAGATATCAAATCTTCACAGAGTCGCTGCTCTAATTACTACATTACAATTAAAGAAATGGAGTACCGATCACGCATATCCTCACCTGTAATCGCAATGAAACCGAGAAGAAATGAATTCTTAATTTGTCTAGATTTACAAATTTTAAGGTGCACTCTTACAGCATGAAAATAACAGGTAAATGTAACCAAGCCAAATCTGCTTCAGACGGCTTCGCAGATTCGCATCCGTAAAAGAAAAAATAAAAATAAAGAAAAATAAATTTACCTAAACTATACATCGAAGTTCCTCTCTTTCCTCTTTTTCTCAGGTATTTTTGCACTTTAAGCTACTTTACTATTCTAATTACTTCAACGTTTCATTTATAAATGTAAAATAAATCAGTCGAATCCCAAAAAAAACTCTAGGTGGAATTTCAAAAGAAAAGCCCAAATCACTATCTTCAAACACAGCACTGTGCGTTGACGTCACACTCACCCCTTTATTCATTCCAGCTTCGTCATGTCAGGACTCGAGGATGATGTCGCGACCTCAATTTGAGTCCTTCATTTAAGAACTCGAAGGTAACTTCAAATTTTCGCAGACCCCATATGTGGCTTCAACATATCAACGCGCGCGACTCCTCGATTACGCTAGACCTCAGCCGCTTTAATAGTTTTTCGCTCAACCACATTTTCGGCTCTGCAACCTCATTAATCGGGTTCTGGTGATGTTGTGATCTAGAAATTACCGAACAAAAAGAGCCCCCGTCGCGACTTTCATTTCTAGTTGCACTCCTTTTGTTCTCAGTCGAATTCTTCCGCTTGTAATGATTTTCGCTTATGATGTATTTTTCTGCAATATTAAAATTGAGTAAATTATCCAGGTTTCTGCATATGAAGCAATAATTATCTTATAATAAACTCATAAAAATGAATTAAAAATCAAATGAATTTTTAGACTCATCGCCCGTGAATGCGCCTGTGCCGAAAGACAGCGTACTCGTGTCGCAAACAGACACCCATCCGTGTCATTGCGGCCTAGTTCCGGTGTCGCGCGCCCGGCGCCGTCACGTGTCGCGAACCTCCCCGACCGTCGCAGCATAACCGACCGATCGTGGCCCAGCATCAGAGACGCGATCAAAGTCGCCACCACGATACAAATTCTTGTATCGTGACCTTTGCTAGCCAGCCCCAAGACGCACACAGCCCCCGACTTCACCGGCGTGTCGTGGCCAATGTCTCGCAAGATCGTGGCCGAAGCCGTGTGGTCGTGAAACAGGCCCCCGCAAATTGTACTAGCTACACTCGTGGTCACGACATAATCCATTGTATCGTGACTTAAATGGGTAGTAGCCCATCCAGTCTCTGCTCTTTTTTTTTTTCACATCATTTTTTTTTCTCATTTGTTCACCTACTGGAAGACCCAAATTTTTTATTATTATTATTATTATTTTTTTCATTTTCCAGTAGAACAAAATAAATTTATTAAAATTTATTTTATTTATTTTTCGCTTTACACACTGTAAAACCCAGAAAATTTCTTCATCATTTTTTTCATCTACAAGAATCTCCTCGCTACTCCATAAAATGCAGTAGCTCAGACCATCAAGACTTCATAAACCCGCAATTTTTATGAGTTAAATTTTAACTATTTTGTGCAAAAATCGAAAATTTTTTCCGTAATTTCACACATCCCATATGTTCAAAACTGGAAGTACTGTCCATAAATTTTTTTTTTCATTTAATTCTAAACCATTGTGTCAGTACCTTCTCAAATCTTTCAAACTTAGGGGTTACGTTTTCCTCAACCCTAATTTTCCACATTTCTTCGTATGCTATTCACCAAGCATACAAGCACACAACAATCACACAACATACAACTCATGATCACACAATTCATACACAACAACTCATGTTATGCACACCATTCACACATAAAACACAATGCATGCAGTGTTCTAATCCTGTCCCGTGACTGCCTAGGTAATCACATACCTAAACTCTAATATCGAGCCACACCAAGTTGTGGTACTCTCACACCTTAATGACTATGGCTTAAGCCCAAGTCCCTCAAGCCCTAGGTATTCGTATACTTAAGCTCTGATACCAAGCTGTGACGCCCCATTTCCCGGGGGTCCGTTGACAACCCGTCAACCCGCGGAATATTCGTGGATGTCGGGTAACCCGATACCACTCATGAAAATTGGGCAGAGTCTCCTTTGTACCCAAGGTATAGAACCTATCCTAACACTAACAAACGATCACACGCAAGTCTCATATACAATTAAAATGAGTAAAAATGGCCACTGGGCCCATACTACTCACAAATTACATCAAACTGATATATCAATAGTTCAAGAGTTGATAACACTCTAATACAACATATATTAAAAATTAAGAATTTAATACATGTTTTACATATCCATGTTAAAGCCACATGTTGGCTTTTCTTCAAAACGGCCTCTTATGAGTGTCGCTTTCCTCGATCGCCCTCGTGACTAAAATAGCATTCCTCGATTGTGGTGAGTAATTTGCCTCAGAGCTGAATTACCCTACTGGGTTACTCCCCACCAGGCGCATGCATTTATCCAATATAAACACACTCAAGCAAATTACATGATCCTACTTGAATGTTTACATACCCAATCCCGTGTCTCGAGTCCTCACCGACTCCCTCACGCACGCCTAAGCCAATGCGAGAAAAACATTGTTTTCATTTCTTTCATGCCATGCACTCACACTAATTTTCTAGGTTGCCCCGGTGCATATGAAATGCATTATGCCATTTCCAAACCACACATGTCAATATATCAATTATGCATATATTAACAAAATTTACATACATACCACATGTTATTTAATTTCAACAATAATATCAAAATTAGCCTACCGAGCTAATCAACAACAATCCATTTAATTCCATCGACTTTCCACAATTATATTTCATACAATTAAAACACTCATGTTAACACATTTAATTTTCATGCATTAACATATTATTCTCACACAATTCCAAGATATTCATGCTAATATATTTTTCATGTATATATTAACATAATTAAATTCACATAATTCATGTTGTTCAATTCACAATCCATAACACCAAAATTAGCTTGCATGGGCTAATTAACAAATACAAGTAATTCATTTTGAATCACTCAACATCATGTAATTCTACAATTAAATCATGAATAAAGGAACCTCTGCCTAAGACCGTTCATCACACAATAATAGAGATTTTCTCCACTCGATTCAAAGGTTTCAGATTTAACACTACAAATCAAGCCTTAGAATATCCCTAATCCATTCACATGGCTCTCCAAATTAAAGAGAATAACAATAAGAAAAGATCCTCACCTCTTGGAGTTGTCTCCACTCCACTAAATCTTGTTCACTACAGAGCCTCGCCGCCGTAGAACAACTTCTATTTCATCTTGCTTAACCGATGGTCCCGAATGTCTGAAATCTAGATTTAAGCCACTCTCTCTCTCTCTCTAAAAACTCAAACCAACACCTATTGCACAATTTGCTCTTTCTTTTGGAGAAGAAAGCTATTCACTTTTTGTCTTATACTCATTTAACATTTCAATAATTATCATCTTGTCCCTTTAACTTGATTTTTGACACATGGCTTAATCTAAGAAATTCATTTCCATCATCTCACTAATAATACAACATGTGTCACATGGGTACATGTAGTAGGTGACTTTTACTCTACATCACATGCTCCTTATAGCCGCTTACTACACTCGACACCCTAAGGCTCGAAAACGCAATTCGATCGTCCTGACCAACAAATTCTTGACGTGGTAGCTAGATTTCGCTGAGATCTATCTCAATGCTGAAGTCCGCTTTCGTCATTCAAGTACGAAAATTTCGGTTTTGACCAGGCCAATATTTTACCATTACAAAATTCAATTTTCGGTTTTACATATATATCCGTAATACTTTATCTCTTAGATCTAACCAATCCACTTAAAAGCGTAGCGCCGAGTAAATCTCGCATAGCAGCCTAATGTACCTTGCTTTAATTAACTCCTGTACACAAGTTTCACAATATCTCTACACCTTTTAAACAAATTTCCCATAGAGCACTCCTTCAAATTTTCATCCTGGAAGATGACTAGAGACTATTGGAAAAAAATATTATGTTTATTTAAAAAATCAAGGGTTCGCTTCGCTTATGTTTTTGAAAACTATTTTCAACGAGAACAAGAAAAACAGGATTACAGGTTTGATTCATAGTTTTTTTTTAAAAAAAAAAACACAAATAACATAGTAAAAATTAAATTTAGAAAATAAGAGTAGTTTTTAGAGAATACAAAAAAATGTAGTTCTTCTGAATTTACTCACACTCTCAAATTTAGCATTTTCTACTATTTTCATTTTACATAACAAAAAAAAAAAAAAGAACCAAACATGTTCTCCTTATTTTTTAGAACAAAAGACAAAATTTGATAACTATAACCAAATAGACTCCAAGAGCATTACAGTCTTTGAAAACTGTTATTTTTATTTTATTTTGTTCTAAAACAAGGTGAACAAGAACACTTTTTTTTTTTGTTTAGTTTTCAAAAACAAAAACTAAACACATCCCACATCATGAAATACAAGTGTGCTCTGTTACTTGGATCAATAGTCGAGCTCTCCCTATCATCCTCTTTCTTTGCCTTTTCCAACTCAGATAGTCTTAGATATCATCTGTACAGAGCCTAGTTATTAATTAGATGAGATCAAGTTGTAGGGCCTTAATTTGTGCATAGTTTTGAAGCTTCAAGATAATCACTCAGATTAAGTTCTACATTACTCAAATTACAACATATATCCTCAAGGCATTTGCCTGGACCTTCTCTTCATCAGTGAAAGAGTGATCAAATTAACTCTATATACTTCTCAGCCTGCAAAAACAGAAGTTAAACAACTTATACTTAGTTTAGAATGTCCTAGTTTTCTATTTAAAAATTTACTCATAATCGTAAAATTCCCTTCCTCATATTTGAGGGATGCCAAAATTTCCTGGCCTTAAACAACATATTCCCATCATGCTTCTTCATCTCACAAGCTTCTAGTTTCTCATGATTGTCCATCTTCCAAAAGGGTGGCTTCTGTAGGGTGGAAACAACTATCATAATATATGACCAAAACTGGACATAAATTATTTGTCATGCCAGTTTTTTTTATACATATTCTTTGAAAATTTGACAATCTGATCACACCAAATAAAGTACTTGGTGCAACAAAAAGAACATGTAAGGATAAGTTTCCTAACATGTGACTACTCCATTTCCAGAGAGTGACTACTCCATTTTCAGAGAGTAACTAAAATTAAAGATTTAAGAAAAATTAACCTAATGAAGAAACAATAACTTGTAAAATATAAGGATTAGTAACTAAGTATTAAAATATGATGAAATTTAGATGTTGGGATAATAATATAATCATATGATATGAGACTAAACTAGAGATAAATGAGATTAACTATAAAAGAATAGGTGAAAAAATATAGGGGGAATGATGTTTAGGTGCATGAAACAGGAAGACAAGTAGGTCAGATAGCAAATCATGTGAAACAAGCCATATGTGAAATGAAGGCAAATATCTTATGAAAAGATATAGTGGAACAGTAACCACTCTTTTGTAGACAAGAATGCCCCTCAGTTGAGCTCCATTGTTTTACATATGGAAGAGAAAAAGAGGCCACATCAACAAACAAAAAAAAAAAAACCAAAATAAAAACAAATAACAAATTTTGTTCTTCTTCCTCCCATTCTTCCTTCTCATCACGTTAACATCTCTAAAAACAAAGGGAGAGATTAAATCTTAAGCCTTGGATCGTGAAGCAAAGAAAAACCCAAGAGAAAACTCCTCATCCGCCTCTTTCGATCATGAAGCAAGGAAGGTAAACCCCCAAACCCTAGCCCTTGTTCCAAAAAGATACTTCAACATTCAAGCCTTGTGCGAGTGGAAGAAGAAATTCAATGAAAGGAAGAAATATGAGAAATCTAACATCTGTGTAAGTTTACTTTATGATTTCACAGGCTTCGCAGTGACGCCCAATCCTGTGTCTCGGCTGACCACCGCCAACCTCATGTAATATCTGCCCCATACATGGCATATGTACATGAGTAAAACCACACTTCGGGCCCATACATCAATACTACTCAAGAATACACCAACTATATACCATAGTTCAAGAGCACATTTATATTCTGTAACCAAACATATATCAAATGTGTGCTTTAATACATGTTATACAAAATGAATACCAAAGCGACAATCCGACTTTTTCTAAAAACGCCGCCCTAGTGAGCGTCAGTCCTCCGTACACCTCCTCAGACCTGAAATAATGATCCTCGACAGGTGAGCAATGCCCGTAGTGATAATTTCCTACATAATACTCACCTAGGTGCACACACATGTCATGAAAACAATCACTTTCAAGCAAATACATGATCCTACTTGAATGTCTAAGATGCCCAATACCATGTCTAGTTCCATCGACTCTCATATGCTCTTGCCGATATGCGAGCAAAAATACGCTAAACAAAAGCTTTGTTCTTGAAACACACCACCGAAGTTTTCGTAAATATATTGGACTACCTTCGAGGCTTAATTGCCGGATAATTTTTCCAAACAATTACAATCTCGCCTCTCAGACGAATCACAATAATTTCAAGGCAATTCTTCGAAAATTCTTCCTTGAAATTCCTTTCACAACCGTTTTCATTTTCTTTCAATTTCTTTTCATGCCGACCACACTACCATCTAGAAAAGCCCCTATACATATGGAATGATTGTGCCATTTTGAAAATATTCATGCTAATATATTTTACATGTATATATTAACAAAATTTAATTCACCTAATTCACATTATTGAATTCACAATAATAACATCAAAATTAGCTCACATGGGCTAATTACAATCAGTGCAATTCATTTTGAATCACCCAACAACACAAAAATCACACAACCAATCACGTGAATGCTGAAAACCCCAGATCGACACTGCTCACTCGCCACACACAGGATTTTCTACTCGGCTCAAAGATTTCAGATCGATAACACCCACTTTCAGGCCCCAACAACCTCTATCCATAAAATGGTTTCAAATTAAATAACAAACCAAATAGAAAATGTCTCTACCTCTCGAGTTGTCTAAACTTTCCACAAATCTGCTAAGCCACACGTTTAGTCTCGCTGCAGAACAATTCATGGTTTCTCGCTCGATTTAAACCACTCATTCGAACGTCGGGAAATTCCAGAAGTCACTCTTCTAAAAACTCGAATCTCACACCTAATGACGCTTTTTCCAGTCTTTGGTAAAGATGGAAGACTATTTCTTTGCCTTATTCATTTAAACTTTTCAAATTTCCATCATTGTCCCTTCATTTCGATTTTTGATTACAGCTTAATCTAAGCCATTCATCTCCATCATCTCACTAATCATGAAAACATGGTCACATGGGTACATGTAGTAGGTGACTTTTGTCACATCACATGTCTTCACAAGTCAGTTTTATCAGACTCCACACCCTATACTTAAAATGCAGAAATTCCAATGTCTCTGACCACTAAATTCGATCAGAAGTTAGATTCCCACAGACGATTCCAATCCTTCAATGAAGTCCATTGCTATCCGAGATCTAGAAAATTTCGATTTTTACCAAAATTACCATTTTACTATTTTTCATAAAATTAGAATTTTCTGGTTTTACATTCTTCCCTCCTAAAAGAATTTGCCCAAATTGCATAATCACAATGAATCACATGCATATGCAATGTGCACTATGCCATGTATGTAAACTAGTCATTTAAGTACTAAAGGACTAAACCACGTACCTTCATCCCTAAATAAGAAAGGATAGGTGGCCCGCATCGTTTCCTCGCGCTCCCACGTTAACTCCTCCACCCACCTGTCGCCATAACACCTCCCTCACTAGCCTCACCTGGCCTTCACTGCAAAACCCGCTCCCGACTATCCATAATGCACACTGGTCCCTCCTCGAAGGTCTCATCTGCAAAGAACTCAACTTCTCCCCTATCCACTACAAGCATGAGTCGATCCGGAGTGTACCGAGCATGTAGACGTGAAAATACCTGTGACACCAGATGCGCCTGGCAGAAAGCAAAACCGATACGCTACTGTGCCCACCCTCTCGAGTATCTCGAAGGGTCCACGAACCCTACGATAGCTTTCCTCGCTTGCCGAACCCCGACCATCCGCCTCTCTGCATCACTCAAGACGTGATCTCCAACCTCGAACTCTATGGCTGATGCTCAGATATCAAGATAGCTCTTCGTCAGCTCCTCGAGCCATGAGAAGACATCATGTATCAAGCCCACCTTCGAGGTGTCTCTAATCGATTAAGACTAGTGATGGAAAGCTCTTCTCCCACCTCTCTCTTTACTCCAACATATTGAACATCCGTATTTGGCCTCCATACAATGACTCATATGGCTTCGCCTATATACTTGCCTCGATAATCGTTAAGCTTGAAGTCTCCCACTAAGGGCAAATGCTCTTCCCGGGCCTACCCCTATGATCTAGGATCGATGTCACAAAAGATGTCCTCTAACACCAGAGATGGTCATCTCCTCGATCGAATTGACCGCCTATGGGTGAAAGCCGACTATGGTCACCGCTATATTTACAAATTCTTTGGAAACTCTTCCAAAAAGTGGCCGTCGAAACTTCAGAGTCTCTATCCTGAAGCCACTATGGATACCTGATCATGTAGTTCGACCACCCTCGAATGTACAACCGACATAATCTCTCCAATGTGAATGTAATCCGCACGGCTAGAAAAAATGTCGATCAGGAGCCGATCCACTCATCATTTCATAATGCGATCATGTCCTGCGGTAACCGTGCAAGTGGGTCACGAACCATCTTGACGCGTTTCCCACTTCCACTCACCCACCTCCAATGGCTGAAAGTAGTCCCGCCGCTTCCGTGCTCACTTAACTTCGTCGAATATCGGAGACATCGTTTAACAAAGTCCCCTCACGTGGTCTCTTCACATCTTCCAAGAGTACTCATGAATGAAGATCCCGTACATCTTCAGCACTTAGATGCACAACAACTGGAGCAAGGAAACCGAGAATCTCCTCTCTCAAACGGCCAACCAGGAACCACTACCCGTCTTCTATATCGAAGACCACCATCCGCGTGGACGGTCCAACCCTCATCAATTGCACTGACCAGATCTGGTCCTCGATGGATTAATTATCTCGTCCCGGGTCCCTAGGACTCAATCACTCTACTCACGTGAGACTCGTGTAGCCACTAAACTCCCCAACGAACCTAAGCCTACCGCGCATCAGCCCAACAGTTCTTACGCCTCGAGTATCGCCCACTCACGGGGCTTTTCATACTAGCCAATGCTCCTCGTGACTTCCGACTAATTGTATCACAATTACATTTACCACGGATGGTAATGAAGTGAAAGTCGGTCTCTCAGAACTCCATCCATTTGCGTTGCTCATGTTGAGGTCCCGTCAGATGAAAATATAATGCACTTTATGGCCCGAGCACACCTCGAATCAAGCCAAGAGTATAAATAGTGGCGCCTAAATCTTCAAGGTGAATACTACGGCCGCCAACTCCATGTCGTGGGGTAATTCGCGCATGATTCTCAACCGACGGAACCATAGTTACCACCTCCCGTGGACCGCACGGTAAACACATCCCGGGGCTCAAACTCGAGGTGTCACAATACACCGGTACCCCTATCCCCTATTCGACCATCAAGATAGGAGCGTGGCGGCCTCTCAACTCTCGAATGCTCTCGCATCGGTCATCCCAATCAAACTTAACCTCCTTCCAGGTCAATCTCGTCATACTAATCGGGAGAAATCCTCAATGAATTTCCTGTAGTACTGCCAATCCTAAGAAATTGCGCATTAGAAGACTAACTTCTACTCCCAACTCCATCACGGCCTCGACCTTCTCGTGGTCTATTGACACACCGTATGGTCGACACCTCACATGTCCCAAAACCACCACAAGAAGCCAAAATTTGCACTTATCAACTTGGCGATGCTGATGGTCTTCAATAATCAGAAACAATCCTCGATAATCCTTATGCTCCCACTGATCGGGAGTGAATGTTGTAAAATGTCATCCATGAAGACCACGACAACTGATCCAACAGGTTAATTCTATGATGAGTCACAGGAATATACCGCACATCTACTAATCCAAAGGGCATCACAAACTCAAAGTGCCCAACATGTCCCGAACGATGTTCGTAGAATATCCCGCTCTTAACCTCGCCGATGGTAACCAAAGGCTGAAGGTCTATCTGAGTAGACTACATTCCTCTCAACGATCAAACAAATCATCAACTCGATACCGGTACCGATTCGGATCAGAACTCGCTCAACCGCCCTGTAGTCAATTCACAGTCAAGGGTCTTGTCCTTCTCTTCTAAGAAACAGGGCCGAAATACCTACGGCCATGTGGGTCATCTAACGAACCTCCCCCATCCAAGAGGGGCTCCCGTATCGGACTTGGGTTCAGAACTCAACCGGTGCCATCCTTATGCGTAGTCATAGAGATGGGTGAACAGTGTAACCCGATACCGGTCTACAACCTCTCGCTGAGGCAACCTTCCGTGAGCCTTCTCTCATCGAAAAACATCCGCATCGCAGCACTCACTCGAGGCAGATCTAAGTCCGTCCCACTGCCCTTCAGGTAAGGTTACAACAATCGCCAACCGGCCTATGACACTGACTACACACCGGCCGGGGAAAATATCATGTTTGTCCCCCTAAATACAACACGAGTATCAGTCTCACGTGTGAAGGTAACCTCCCATGCTCACAATCGATAACGACCTGTAAGGTAGCAACCTAATCCATCCTGCGGATGATGTCACTCTGACACGCCTCACGACCTCAGTCCATCATGGTAGGAACCTGCAGATCTCTAACTCGCAACCATGACATATCATCCATATCCTCGCCCCAATCCCTAGGAGAACTCACACAAGGGCCTCCAAGGCCTCAACCTCTAAGCCCAACTCATCACAACTCGGGAGGCAAGAATGAATGAATGCGGCTACTGTGAATCAAATAACACTTTCGGGCTTCATGAAAAGATCATCATGGAACTTCGTCTGATGTCATTGCCTCATAGATCTCAGGTCTTCGCCTCGCTCCACCATAGTCCAGGCCCTCACTCGTTAGCTCGAATGCAACTAGTCTGATCCTAGTCATATCAGAGGCAATATCTATAGCCTCCAATACCTTCTCAACCTGCATGAACCAATGGTCTGCCACCATCGAATCTCCTCCCCTCAATATCTGGGAGATGATGCCAACCTCCGCCGGAGGTTAATTTCACCTCCCCGGGCTACCGGGTTGCACCAGCCTGCACAGCAAAGGCAGCCGTGAACTCAACCCAAGAAAGGGCCCACTGGTCAAATACGGTGCCCACCAGCATCCCGTGGATGGTCCTACGCCCCGCCCTCGACTAGCCATCTACACATGTCAAATGGCAATATTCAATGCAGATCTTCATATGTAAACACACCGAGACAATGGCTTGATACTAAAAGATTTGATACACAATGTCCAGATTCGTATGTAATGCAAGACAATAAGTTCATATTTTAACATATATTTAACAAAAATTTATTTAATTATTTCATAAAATTTTATTTTATTTATTTATTTATTTATTTTTTTGAAAACCTTGTGAATAGTGCTCATGAACAAGAGCTCATGAATGCTGACTCAGAGCAAGGTAATCGAGTCAAACTGGGTCGAGTGCACAGTGCACACACCCATGGCCCAGTTTGCACACAAATCATACGCACTTGTCGTGGCACGCGTCGGGCCATGTTCGGGCCCTCCCCAATCGTGTCGCGCCTCCTGTCGCACGCCCAGGCCTACCTCTCAGCAACCTTCCTCGTGTCACGACACACCCCAGATCAGATTCAACACAAAGAGGTCGGGCAAGAGCCCATCTAGCCTCCTGCACATTTTGTTTTTTTTTTTTTCACTCATTTTTTTTTCATTTGTTCCACCTATTGGAAGACGACAAAAAATATATTATTTTTTTTTCATTTTCCAGTAGAACAAAATAAATTCATTAAAATTTATTTTATTTATTTATTTATTTCCAGTTTTACACATTGTAAATGTGACGCCCCAATCCCGGGTGTCTCACACTACAATTCACAACCTCGTTAGGACATTCGTGTCTCATATTATGAGACATGTACATGAGTAAAAACGACTACTTGAGCCTATACATCAATGCTTATCAATAATACGTCAACTATATAACAATAGTTCGAGAGTTATTACATTGGTTTTAACCACAACATAGTATCAAAACAGAGTTTTAATACATGTTACTCTCAAAATGAAGAATGTCAAACTAATAATCCCAGCTTTCTAAAAACGCATTTCAGTGAGCACCGCCCTACATACTCCTTTGTACCAAATATCAATGATCCTTCTATTGCAAGTGAGCAATGCCCGCAGTGATAATTTTCTGCGCGGCTACTCCCACCTATGCACATGTCATGCAAACAATCACACTCAAGCAAATACATGATCCTACTCACGGCCCATGCTCAATCCCATGTCTCGAAGTCCTCACCGACCGTGACGCCCAGCCCGCGTCTGTCGACCAATCGCCAACTCCGTAGAATCTACGTGCAGGTCTCACTTCATGAGACCCATACATTTGTAAAATCACTAATAAAAGCCCATTACACGTCTACATACCCATGTTAATATACTAAGCATGCATATATTAACAAAACTTACAAGAGGTTAGTTCATTCATTTCACGACAATAAAATAGCTCATATGAGCTAATATACAACTGAAATTCATCTGATTGTCACAAAATTACAAATCGCGATGTTATTCACTATGGAAATAAATGAAACATCACACAGTTTCACACAACAAATCGCGGACTGCCCAAAACCACTCTAGGAATTTCTTCACTCGGTCCAAATCTTTTAGAACTGAAACCACGACCATCCAGGCCTTAACAAATCCCCATCCATTAAAATGGCCCTTAGCCAAAGAGTAAAACAAGTAGGAGAACTACCTTCCGGATTTTTTCGAAACTCCCCAAAACTGGTACCCACGCGTAGCCTTTGCCATGGGGAGCAACTTTGCTTCTTGCCTCGCCGGAAACCGACGGTCCGATCACCGGGAATTCTAGAGAGAAGGTTGAGCTTCTCTCTCTAAAATCCCTCTCTTTTCTCTCTCTTTCTTGTTTGCTATCTCTCTCTCTTCCTCTCCCTCCCCAAACCAGATTGGTCTAGATTGAGGTCAAGAGAAAAGTCCTCTCAATGCCACTTGTCACTTTCCCATCGCTCTTAGGATTACCCCTATCCATAATTTATCCATCTAACTTAGATTTCCATCCACTCACAAGATGCCATTTGTCACCATAGTCCCCACTGAGCTCACTTAGACATCTCTTGCCCAGACACGTGGGTCTCCTCTTACCACTCATAGCGCCAAGTGTCCCGCACTCCTCTACTTTAAAAACTGAATTCGTGATATCTCCAAATTGACTTAAATTGACGCAGAAGGTATTTCTCATGGCATTTTATCTCAACAAGAAGTCCGTTTTACATCCGAGATCTAGAAAATTTTGGGTTTTGATTGAAAGTATCATTTCCTCGTCATTAGAAAAATTAGATTTTCCTGGTTTCACATCTTCCCCTTGGGTGAATTTCCGTCCTGCACCCTATGCACATATCAAGATCCAACCACGCGGCATACGCAACTCGCGCCAACTCTTGCTTAGTGTGCAACGCCTGACCTTCCCAACATAATCACCGACAACCCAATGGGCCACACCTAATCCATATATAAACATAAGGACGATTATCCCATATCGAGCTCCTGTTTACACCAACACCCAATGAATTAATGGGGTATCCAAATCTCGTAAGTCAATTCCTAAACTCCTATCACTCAATCCCTAAGTCTACGTGATAACCATGACCATGTGAGCCATCCTGAAAGTCACCCCGACTCCAACACTTGGGAATCCTCAGTCTTGTGGATAACATGACCATTTGCTTTTCTCTCCTCAGCAATCGTAACTTTTCTACCACACGTGTGCTTCTCCTCTACACCCACACAGAAATTCTGACAACCCACCCGTCCCTTAAGCACCCACACACGTAATTCTGGATAACTACACTGCCTCACCCACATAGAATTCAAGATAGCCCCAAGTCTCTTACACCCACACATAACCTGTGGGATATCTCCCTGCCCTACACCCACACAGACCTTTCTGATACTACCAGCTCTCCTTCACCCCAACTCCAAGCTTTTTCACCCGAGGGCATTAACAAACTCTTTGCGCTCGCCTCAACACACACACTCCTCTTTCATTTCCTGATTTGAACCATGAGTTTCATCGACTGTAATTCCAAAGACAAACTCAACCCACACTCACCAAGAGTGATAATGACCATACCGCACCCACACCCGACTCGACGCTGATGTCATCGTGCACCTACATCACTTCACTGATGATCTCTGGGTGGGTCCACCATGAGCGCAATGATCAGAGATCTCTAACTCATAATCCGACTCCATTATCAGTCAACTTCACCCTACATCCAGTGGAAGAACATCCACACATGGCTTTTTCTCTAGTAAGGCCTTAACCTCTAAGTCAAAATCTGTCACACAAGATGCATTAATGAATGAATATGATGCATCCAATTTAAACGCTACTCTAGTCAACAAGTGCAAGAGTAGAAACGTACCCTACATATCCAGCTGTTCTATATGCTCAACCTATAGTACCATGAGACCTCTGCCTCAGTGGCAATCTGCCTCATATGCCCAAGTCATGATATAGAAATAATATATCATTCGCCTTGTTCTCTACTATAAGTCCCGACCGTGAGCCTCAGATCGACTCGACCACACTCGCCCTCTCGACCATCTATGAAGATGCGGCTGTGCTTGTATAGCACCTAGACCGAAATCGTCTCACCTACTAGGTGTGATAATGAACCAGATACTCTCCTCGTTTGCGCCTAATCGACCTGCTGCCTCCAAAATCAGATCCCTGGTTTGGCAAATCTGCCTCACATGCCCGTGCCTATGCAGTCAACATATCATCTACCCTGCCTGACTAAATGCCCCATCCTAGCCCTGGTTTTGAAACTCATGTGAAGGTAGTCTTCCCCGCCTCTTCCTAACTGTAAGAAGGCATCCTCCTTCACCAAAGATCCGCAAGAACCTCGATACCCCCGTGCATCCTATCTCTCTCTCTATGGTCGTATCATCCCCAACCATGGAGTCTATGTCCCATAGGCTAAGTCCTACAATCTTACCCCAAATGGGTAACTTTAGCCCATTCGAATCTCCTAACTCTGCCAATGCCCCGTGGCCACAGTCATCACTAAAACGTGCCAACTCCTGGGTGAATCCGCCACATAGTTCATCATCACACGCTCCCGCCTCGCCTTAAGAACTCACAGCAGATGTCTCAGATCCGAAAAATACTTACCCATGAAAGATCATGGAACTCGCCAAGTCATCGCTTCAGATCTCTAGAGGTGTTTTGCTCCACTCACCATACTGGGCCATACCCTCTAGCCGGAATGCAACTGTCCGATCCTGGTCAGATCGTAGACAATCTCCATAGCTCCAATACCTTCAACTTGCATGAACCAATGGTCTCGCCACAATCAGACCTCCTTCCCGCGGAACGTGCCTGAGGATGATGTGCCCTCGAACCTCGAGGTTACTAGCCTCTCGGCTACCTCCGTCGCACCAGTTCGTGCACAGCGCCAAACGCACTACCTACAACCCAAAGCCCACGATCGCCGATGGTCAGGTCAAACGTCAGGTGTCTGATCAGCACTTCATGGACGACTGGTCCTTCCTCCCTCGACTAGCCATCTACATATGTCTAATGGCGTTAAATTTTAATGCACATTCTAAGGCGTAAACACAAATTCGTGACACTATTCACACACCGAAAAGTAAAGACTTTTCTACATAATGATACACACAATGCATTTATAGTAAACTAATAGAAATAGTCTCATATATTAATCACACACAAGAAAATTTTTAAAAATTTTTGTAATTTTTTCAATCCTCGTGGAACAATGTTCATGAATAAATCACCATGAATCCAGAATCAAAATGCTGACCCCAAATAAAGCACCGTCATTAATTACAGGTGCAATAAAGGTGCACACCTGTGTAATCCGTGTCATGCGCGCATCGTATGCACAAATAGTTATCATGCGCAAGATAATGTTGGTCGCACGCCATCGTATACAGCCTTGCTCACTCGCCGCGACCCAAAGCCCAGTCGTGACACCAAATGGTCTAACAACCAGGCCAGTCGCGCGACCTAAGTGCAGTCGTTAATTCGCTGTGCCAACTAGTCGCGACCTTAAAACTGGGTCGCGAACTTTGTTTCCGCTAAGCCCTAGACCAGTTCACAATCCTTTCCGTGTCGCCGACCTCCCGATGGAAGCCAGGTCGACGCCAATCCATGTCGTGACCTTCCGCCCCAACCGTCGCCGTCGCGATTCAAATGGGGTCGCGACTCCAATTTCCAACAGTCGCTAGACTAAAATCAGGCGTCGACCCAATGGCTAGTTCCTCTTGCGATGCTTAAAATAAATGCTAGTCAACAGTCGCGACCAAATGATGTCGCGACCGTACCCTCGCCCCCCACGTAAACGCCGTCGCTACCTAAAACCTTAGTCGCGACGCCAAACCTCCTGTTGCCAATCCAGCTAGGTCGCAACGTCCATTTTTGGTCGCGATCTCAAGTTAACAAAACCAGGTCGCGACCTCAAAGTCATGTCGCGACCTCAAATCGTCTTCCCCAGGTCACAACATGAATTTCATGTCACGACCAGCGGCCCTTCGGGCCTTTAACTCAAATAAGTCATGACAAAAAGGACGTCGCACCAACCATGATCTAGAAATTGTGTCGCTACAGAGACACATTTCCCGCCTCGCATGTCGGGCGCCCGCTTATCACACTTCAAACTAGGTCAGACTCAACGTTGAAATCGAAGTAGCCATTCCGGCTCTTCTTCGCCTCATACAAATTATTTATTTATTTATTTTTTGTCAAAATCCTCCAGTAGCCTTCCCTGCTACTCCTAAAGATGCAGTAGCTTAACCCACTACTATATATAAAATTCACAAATTTAAGAGTTGAATTTCCTGAATTTCTGTGTGGGTGTAAGAGACCCGTGGAGTTATCCGAAATCTAGAAAAATTTCGAGTTTTGATTGAAACACATTTCACCCTTTCGTAAATTAGATTTTCCTGCTCACACCTAATTCTCACACATGCCTAAGCTGAATGCGTAGCAGGCTACGCTTTCAAATAACAAAGCTTTTGTTCTGAAAACACCACTCATCGAAGTTTTGTGAAATATAACACCACCGAGGCGTAATTGTCGATAATTTTTCCAACAAACATTGTCCGTCGAGATGAACTTGACTACTTCAAGGCACACGCTGAAATCTTCCTTGAAATTTTCACAATCAAGTTTATTTTTCTTTCAATTTCTTTCATGTCATGCACTCACACCTACCATCTGTGGTGCCCTAAGTATTACAAATGCATTATGTCATTTCCAAAATATTCATGCTAATATATTTTACATGTATATATACAACAAAATTTCTAATCTACATAATTCACATTATTCAATTCACAATAATAACATCAAAATTAGCTCACATGGGCTAATCACAATCCAAGCAATTCATTTTGAATTACTCAACAACCCAAAAACTACACAATCAATCATGTGAATGTTGAAACCTCTGTCAAGACTGCTCACGCCACACAAGTGGGGATTTCTTCACTCGGCTCAAAGATTTTGAGATCCTATAACACTGGGTCATTCAAAGTCTCCAACAAATCCCCCATCCACAAATGGACTCAGCCAAAGAATAAAACAAGTAGGAAAAGATCACTACCTCTTGGAGTTTTTGGAACTCCACAAACTAAGGCTCACGCGTAGCCCTCACGTAACAACTTCATTTCTAGCCCGAACACGAGAACCAACGGTCCAAATGAGAAATCTAGTATAGGTTCACTCTTCTCTCTAAAAATCAATCACACCTACTGCATCGTTTTTGCAACTTTGGAAAGATGAAGACTATTTTTGTCTTATTCATTTAAACTTTCAAAATTTCCATCCTGTCCTTCATTTTGATTTTTGACACATGGCTTAATCGGTTTATCTATCTCATCATTCCTCACTAATCATGCAACATGTGTCATATGTAGTATATTGCAAGAAAGGACTTTTGTCACATCACAAAACTCATAAGCCGCTTTACTCACCACACCCTAAGGCCCTCAAAACGTGAAATTTCGACCGCCCCGAATTCTGGGACGAAATCGACGCGGAAGCTAGGATTTCAAGATGATTCCAACAAGAAGTCCGTTTCTTCATCCGAGATCTAGAAAATTTTGGATTTTGACCTAAATGAATATTTTTACCATTTTTAGAAAATTAGAATTTTTCTCTAAGTTTACAAGAAAAACTCAGGGTGCACTCACCAACACATTTTTTTTCCATGCATATTTTTACCAAGCACACAAATCACACAACATACACCACAATTCATGTTATAAACACAATCACACATAAAACACAATGCATGCTGTGTTCTAATCCTGTCCTGTGACCGCCTAGGTAATCACATACCTAAACCTTAACTTCGAGCTACACCAAGTTGTGGTGTTTCTCACACTCTTACTTCTGACGCGGTTTAATCCTGTTGTCCCTCAAGCCCTAGGTATCAGATAGTCTAAGCTCTGATACTAAGTCGTGGTTGTATCGTACCAAACTTATGGGATACCAAAACCCGAGCCCTCAGGTATTCAGATACCAAGCCTCCCATACCAAGTCGTGACGCCCCAAATCCCGAGGTGTCTCTGACCACCCACACCCAGACACTGTGGTCTCATATCACGAGACATGTACATGAGTAAAAACGACTACCGGGCCCATACATCAATACTCATCAAGAATACACCAACTATATACCATAGTTCAAGAGTTATTACGATACTCTTAACCAAACATATATCAAAATTTAAAGTTTTAATACATGTTATACAAAATGAATGCCAAAGCCACAATCCGGATTTCTTCTAAAACGCAGCCTCTAGTGAGCGTCGTCCTCCTTTACACTCCCCTCAGACTCGAAGAAGGATCCCTCAACGTGGTGAGCAATCACTCGTAGTGATAATTTCCCACATGGGTTACTCTCCAATCTAAGTGCACATGTCATGGCAAACAATCACACTCGCTAAAATACATGATCCTACTTGAATGTTTACATGCCTAATCCCCATGTCTCGTAGTCCTCACCGACTCCCCACACATGCCTAAGCCAATATGAGTTAAAATATAGTTTTCTAAAACAAAAGCTTTTTGTTTTAAACATACTACCTGAGTTTCTAAGAAATATATTGACTACCCTCCGAGGTGAATTAAGCTGAACAATTCTTCGAACATCATTGGTCCGCTCTCGAGGATGAGAAACCTGTCAGACACTCTCTATAAGGCAATTTTTCGAAAATCTTCCTGAATTCCCTTTCACAACCGCTTATTTTTCTTTCAATTTCTTTCATGTCATGCAATCACACCTACTTATCTAGTATGGCTCAAAGGCATATGGAATGCATTATGTCATTTCCAAAATATTCATGCTAATATATTTTACATGTATATATTAACAAAATTTAATTCACATAATTCACATTATTCAATTCACAATAATAACATCAAAATTAGCTCACATGGGCTAATTACAATCCAAGCAATTATTTGAATCAGAATCAACAACAATAAAATCACATTAACCAATCACACGTGAACAAAGGAACCCTAGGGTCTGCGACTGCTCACTCACCACACAATGCATTTTCCACTTTGGCTCAGTGATTTTGGTGATCGGCAACACTCCAGCATTCTGTGCCTCAACAAATCCCCATCCATAAAATGGCTCTTAGCCAAAGAACAAACCAAGTAGGAAAAGATCCCTACCTCTTGGAGTTGTCGGAACTCCACAAATCGGTGTCCACGCGTAGCCCTTGCCACGTAGAACAGCTTTGCTTCTTGGCTCGACTAGAACCGATGGTCCGAAAGCTGAGAAATATAGAGAGAAGTCACTCTTTCTCTCTCTAAAATCTGAACCTCTCACTCACTGCACGTTTTTGCCACTTTGGAGAAGATGAAGACTTTCTTTGTCTTATTCATTTAAACTTTTCAAAATTTCCATCCTTGTTCCTTCATTTGATTTTTGAGACATGGCTTAATCTAAGCCATTCATCTCCATCATCTGACTAACCATGCAACATGTGTCACATGCGCATATCATAAGAGTGACTCTGTCACATCACACGCTCACGTCGCTTACCACTCAACACCCTATGCCTTGAAAACGGAAATCTCGACTATCTCTGAATTCTGACGAAATTCGACGAGTAGCTAGATTTCACGAGACGGTTCCAACCAGAAGTCCGTCACATCCGAGATTCAGAAAATTTTGATTTTTAATTAAAGTCTACTATTTTACCATTTTTCAGAAAATTAGAATTTTCTCGAGTTTCACATTTTCTATCAATGTGGGAAGATGGGAACGACTTGCTTGAGATTTGGGTGTCTTTCTTGTTCTTGGTTGTGAAAAAATTTGATTTTTTTTATTTATTAAAAACTCATTTTGAAAGGAAAATCAACCTTATACTCAGAGAATGAAAAAGTAATCGTACTAATGGAACAAAAACAAGGATTTTCTATCTTTTGATAAATTTGGGTAAGAGAGTTACATTAAGGCTAAACATGTTACATTATTGTTATACGCATGTTATATTAATGCTTTAAGAGTGTTATATTAAAAGTATTACATTAGTTCTTGAACAATGTTACATTAGTGATTTAAGAGTTTTACATTAGAGTTTTAAGAGTGTTGCATTAAAGATGTTACATTAGTTCTTGAAGAGTATTTGTGACGCCTCAACTCCAAAATCCATCGACAACCCGGTCAACTCACGGAATAGGCCAGGATGCCGGGTAACCCGACACCACACCATGGTGTACCTGCAGCCCCCTTTGTACGGGGAGCTCTACCCAAACTACAACTTGTCGCAACATCAATCTCATGAGACATGTACATGAGTAAACACAACCACTTAGGCCCATACATCAGTACTCATCAAAATACACCAACTATATACCATAGTTCAAGAGTTAATAATTCACTCTTAATTCAACATATATTAAAATTACAACATTATAGTACATGTTATACATAACAGTCATCAAAGCCGGCAAGTCGGGTTTTCTTCAAACGACCCCAACATGCGCCGCCTTCCGATCACTCCCGTATCAGCATCACACACAGTGATCCCCGTGATAAGGCGAGCAGCCCGCAGGTATAATTTCACACAGCATCCCCACACTCCATGTACATGGGATGTATAAACAAACACATCTGCCAGCTACATGAACCTACTCAAATGTCTACATGACCGATCCCGTGTCCCGAGTCCTCACCGACTCCCTCACACATGCCTAAGCCAATATGCGAGAATAATCGCCAAAACAAAAGCTTTTTTAAGTTCTTGAAAACACAATACCTGAAGTTTCGTAAAATATCGACAACCCTCCAAGGCGAATTTGTTGATAACCCCTCCTAAATAATTCATGGGCCCTCCGACGTGAATTGCTGGACAATCTCCCAACACAATTCTCCCCGAAAATCTCCTTCACAAACATTTTCATTTTGTTTCATTTCATGTCATGCACTCACTCCTAATACTCTGTACGCCTAACAGATACATGGGAATTTACGACGCCAATTCCAACAACCTATGCTAATATATTCACATGCATATATATTAGTAACATAATTAATCACAAAATATGTTATGCAAATTCATCATAATACACAAAAAATTAGGCTCACATAAAGTTACCATCAACCACTCCAGCACCATTTCCTTGAATCACTCAACCAAACACATTTTAACACCAAAATTTACGAAACATCATTCATGCACAACGTTGAAACCCTGGTTACTGTTCATCATCACAATAAAATAGGAATTTCTCCAATTTCTGCTCAAAGCTTTTTGAGATCAAGTTTAAGGCTAAACAAGCCTCGTAACATTCTAACCATTTACAGTAGGCTCTACCATAAGGATTAACGCAAGTAGAAAAGATCCCTACCTCTCGAGTTGTCTAACTCCACCAAATCTGTCCACTGCAGCCCTCGCCGCAAGTAGAGTAACTTCACTTCTCGTCTGCCGAACCCACGTCCGATCATCAATCCTGAGAGAAGGTGCTCTAAAAATCACAAAACCTGCTCTCACCGCATCCCTTCAAAGACAATGCCGCTTTTGGTCTAAGAAGATGAACACACCATCTTTTGTCTCATTATCATTAACAATTCTATTAATTCCATCATGTCCCTTTTCTAGATTTTCGACATTTGGCACTATCTAGGCTGTCCATTTTTATCATCTCTACTCATGCAACATGTGTCACATGAGTACATGGCGTGGGTGACTTCTTGTCACATCACATGTCATTTATCACACTGACACCCTGCTCGAAAACTGCGGCAAATTCCGATCGTCTCGTAATCTGACGAAATTGACGGGTAGCTGTGATTTCAGCCAGACGATTCCAAATGAAATCCATTTCGTCATCCGAGATCTAGAATTTTTCTGATTTTTACCAAAATTACGATTTTGCCCTTTTTCCTAAAATTAGAATTTTCTCGGGTCTTACAGTATTATATTGGGGCTTTAAGGGTATTATATTAGTGCTTCACGAGTGTTACATTAGTGCCTCAAGGGTGTTACATTAGATCTTTAAGGATGTTATATTAGTGCTTTTAAGGCGTTACATTATAACTTTAAGGGTATTATATTAGTTCTTATGGTGTTACATTGACGCTATGATAAAGTACATTAATGCTTTAAGGATGTACATAATTTACTCTATACCCTTACAAGTATAATTGATGGTATTATATTTGTAGACCCCAAAATTTGACTGCATATTATTATTAAATTTTACTTTTGATTTGATTTTTTTATTATTAATTTTTTTCACTCCCCCATTCCCTACACCCTATCTTCTCTTTACTCATACCTACCCCATCACCCTACCCAACTAACCCTCTCCCCTCTCCACTGATTTCCCCTCCCACAACCGATCCTCCCTCCCTTACTTATCCCCTTCTCCCTCTCTTCTAATCTTCTTCTCTTCCTTCTCTTCTTCCATCTTGTTTGCCCTTCATTTTTTGCTCATAATCAAAGAAATCAAAGACAGACTACAAAGGTAAATGCTCACTTTATTTTATTTTATTTTTCCTTATTTTCTACATTTCATTTCTTTATTTCCCAGACCATCACCGTCGTCGGAAAAGCATCAGGTTGGTCGCCATCAGCCGACGACCTTCTCCCCTCTCCCATCCTCCATTCCACCTATTTTCCTACTTTTTCTCTTTTTGTTTCTTATTTTTCCCATCATCCAAACACTCATTTTTATCTTTTCTTCACTAAAAAAAGCACTACATCTTTTCTTAGGACCTCCTAAAAATCAATAATATTTCATTTAATGGTATTTTCACATCTTATACTTGTATAGCATATGTATTATGATATTATAATTTTCTTTTGTGGACTTTATGAGATTTGATCATATTCCTATAATAATTTTTGTTTTGATGATGAAATCTAGTTTGACTTAAGCTTACTCTTGTATTGTGGTTTTATTATATAAAATATTTTGGCTATAATTTTGTGGGTTGTTTATTATGGAATGAATGTTGAGATGTCATTGTGCTTTAATATATCAAATTTATCCTTGAATTGTGAAAATTGTATTCTATATAAATTGAATTTATTTTTGTTACTCAGTTGTTAATTGGTATAAAGTTTATTACAGTAAGCTTAACTTTTATTTAATATATTACATTAAATGTTAGATATGCATATTAAATTAAGCAAAATTATATATAATTAAACAATGATTGTATATATTGTATTTATTATATTTTGGGCCTTAGAGAGATATTAAATTAGACTGATAGAAAATTTGTTTGATAGAAAATTTATTAATCAGTTTATTTGCTGGATTGATACTTGGGAGATATTATAGGCTTATATTAAATTAGACTTATTAATTGCTATGAAATTCGTTTTAACGAAAGTTGTCAAATTGGATTTGTATGTTAATTATTACTTTAAGATTGTAGACTTAGGTTAATCACATATTGAATATTTGCTTGGGAATTTATTTATTAATTTGGGACCCATCGGCATGAATGAGATTTATTTGATAAGTTTATTTTGCTTTTGGGCTTATTATTAGACTGAAAATTTATTTTGATTTTTTTTTCCCTACTTTGATGTCCTTTCTCTTTTGGGCTTATTTTGTTTTTCATGAGGAATTCCTACTCCTTTTGCTGATCTGGTACAAATTCACAATGCGCGGAGGACCGGATTTCAAAAAAGACTCGTGAATACTGTAAATTACAAGTAGGACCTTTTGAGTATATTTTTCTTCCCTTGTTGATGTTTAATTTTATTTTTATAATATATTTTTGTAAATTCATTCTTATATATGTTTGTTGATTTTATGCAAAATTGAACATGCATTTTTATAATTGATGTGTTAATAAGAAGAATAATTCAATAATTTTGAGCTAATAAAACAAGTTCAAAATAGATTTTTTTTTCCTTAACTAATGTTTTTTTCTTTAATAAAAGAAAGCTAGAAATATATTTTATATAAATAAAAATTGTTGAAATAAAATTTGATCATTTAAAATTCTTTTTAAATAAATTGATCTCTCTTTATAAGTGAATAATATATATATATATATATATATATATATATATATATATATATATATATATATATATATATATATATATTTTGCCTTTATGTATTGAGTCATGATTCTTTTCTCTGCATCCATAATTAATTGACACTAATTGTCACCTGCTCTCTAACTGTTTAGTAGAGGCCGTTTTTATATGGATCTAGAGGGGTGCTACGACTTACTACCGTACCTTATTGATAGGTAACTTGACCTCCGGATTTGAACTTAGTTTTTCGCAAACATGTCTTTTCCTAAATAAGGAGTCACACATGAGGGTTTTATTTCTTATTTTTTTTCCCTTTAAAAAAAAAAAAAAGGTGGCAACTCCAAATTTTTTAGAAGAAATATTTTTTTCATAATAAAATGCGAGTCTCGCCATCAAGAGGGGATGCACGTGAAAATGCGAGTTCACAAATGACTTACCTATTGAGGACAAATGTGTGGGCTGCTTCAACTCTAGTTTAGGGAAATGACATTTGACCTGCTAAGTTATGGATACCAATTCTTTTAAAAGCTTGTATAATGGATTGTTGATAGCATATTAGAGTCTTTTGACTAGTTGATTATTTTTGTTACATGCTTGATTACTATACTCATTTGAAATTTTGGTTTATTGATCTTATTAATTGATTATTGTGCCGATCTATACTTATTTGTTTATGCTTAGATTGTTAGGTTTTTTTTTTTTGATGCACCCATACCCTACTATGCACCTTAGATCGTCTTCAAGTGTTTAAGAGTTGTGAGCTCACGTCACCCAGTTTTGATAGCCTTTTCCATTCAGACCCATCACTTAGATCCTCATTTTTTTAGAATCAATTTAACCCTATAGGTTGAGATTATATATTTTTTTTAAGATTCCTTATCCTACATGTGGGCGCATCTGGGAGCTTTTGGCTACTTAGGTCACATTTGGGTCTAGTATTCCCTCCTTTGGTCTCCAATGCGGTGTGCTTAGATATTGATATGAATTTATCACATGGACATACCATTTTCTTTGGACATGTTTTAGGGGGATTTGTTTCTCATCAGATGATTTGCTTATTCCCCCACATTTGGATTTGAGCATTTTAGGCATTTATAGACTCTCAGGGTGATACTTTTCAAGAGACATCCCATCTTCGCTTTACACATTGTGGTAGATCATGAAGATTTATATATTACATGGGATTGAGAGGTGTTGTACCCACATGGATCAGAGCTATATCATTAGAGAGTCAATTTAGAGGAACTGAGATGGTGGCTGGATGATTTGTAGGGAAATTGATTCTCAAAGTTGACTTAATGGATCAATCAAGAAGTATTACATTTAAGATCATGATCGTAGGGATGTGTGGCCACTATTTCCTGGGCTTAGCCTTACCCCTTATCACCCTTTATTAATATATTTAGACCATTGCTAGTGTTAGGTTATTTGCGTGTTATATAAAAAGTTTGGTAAAAGCAACCTACACCCGCAAGCGCACGACCCACAAGTAATACAGTGGTTTCAATTTTAAAAACTCGAAATGTCGAACCTATAGGAAAGAAATGGCTTAAGTGGGGATTAAGTACCCCGACTACTTGATAGCTTTACTATTTGAGCTGAACAATGATTGGGATTGATGATTAACCTAAAATAAACTAAATTAAACCAAAATTGATTCTCGAACATTAACAAATGATTGAAGACCAAAGAGAAAACCTAGAAAAATGGCACTAGGGTTTACAGGTATCCATTGGCAATTATGGTTTATATCTCATTAGGTGCCGATTAAGAAAACACCTCGGCTTACCGGTTGAACTCAAGATGAGGTTTACTTTCTTTCAAGTTTCCTCAATTTCTCACACCTAACTCTATTCTCCTCCTCATCCAACTAGGTCAAACAAAGGTGATACTTGTTTTAAGGCAAACCAAATTCTTGGGAAATTCTATTATTTGCACTTTTGATCCAGCATGCAATGGAATTTCCCAGTTATGCTCGATCAATCACCTCCTGGCCCATACGATCTTCGCATAAGGTTAAATGATGTCCCCCATGATAAAATCCCATCTAAGCATTAGGCATTCATAATTTCCTGTACTTTGATTAAGTTGACTTGATTTTACCAATTGTAAGATATTAGGAATGAATATCAAGTCCTAAGGTATACTTCCAAATTGCCACTGAAACCTTGAGCCTAGGCCTCAACCTCACCACCTAGCATACAACAATTGAATAAAAACATGGAAGTTCACATAACCACATCCATAAAACCTCAACACAAGATTATATTCACAAAATCATTCAAGAAAACATATAAACCAAACACTAATATCAACAACCAACCCTAGAGGAGAAGTTAGCCACTCATAGTAGCCTCAAAACCCAACAAAAGTATGTTTAAACCAAACATAATGCTGAAAGATTAAGAGAGAGAGAGAGAGAGAGAGGGAGGAGTTTAGGAATACAAAACAAATATGAAGTAAAAGTCCTCCAAAACATTGCTCCATAGCTATAAGAAGTCCCTAGCAGCTAGATCTTGCAACTCAGCTCCAAAAACAAGCTAAAAATCAAGTAAATCTAAAAACCCTAAATTATTAGTTTTATATACTTCTCTTCATCAGTGAAAGAGTGATCAAACACCCCATATACTACCTTGCAAAAAAATGTGGCTAAATAACTATACCCAGTTTAGAATGTCCTAGTTTTCTATTTAAAAATTTACTCATAATCTGTAAATTTCCTTCTCATATTTCTTAGAGGCGCGCCAAAATTTCCTGGCCGTAAACATCATATTCCCATCATGCTTCTTCATTTCACAAGCTTCTAGTTTCTCATGATTGTCCATCTTCCAAAAGGGTGGCTTTCGTAGGTGGAACAACTATCATAATAGCAATCAAAATTGGACATAAATTATTTGTCATGCTGGTTTTTTTTATACATATTCTTTGAAAATTTGACAATCTGATCACACCAAATAAAGTACTTGGTGCAACAAAAAGAACATGTAAGGATAAGTTTCCTAACATTGTGACTACATTTTCAGAGAGTGACTACTCCATTTTCAGAGAGTAACTAAAAGTAAGGATTTGAGAAATGAAATATTTTAGCTGAAGAAACAAACTTAAAGCTAGATGATTAGTAATCTGGAAGTTATTAAAATATATGATGAAATTTAGGATGTTAGATAATAATATAATCATATGTTATGAGACTAAACTAGAGATAAATGAGAGTAACTATAAAAGAACAGGTTAAAAGAAAATAGGGGGAATGATGTTTAGGTGGATGAAATGGTGAAGATTATGAAAATAGATGTTAACTATGTGAAACAAGCCATATGTGGAATGAAGGCAAATATATTATGAAAATATATAGTGGAAAAGTAACCACTCTTTTGTAGACAATGCCCTCAACCGGGCTGGGCTCCATTGCTCACATATGGAAGAAAGCAGGCCACATCACAAAAAAAAAAAAAATCAAAAAAAAAAATAACAAAATTTGTTCTTTCTCTCCCATTCCTTCCTTCTCATCACGTCAACATCTCCAAAAACAAAGGGAGAGATTAAACCTTAGGCCTTGGTCGTGAAGCAAAGAAAGACTCAAGCGAAAACTCTCATTCACTCTTCGATCATGAAGCAAGGAAGGTAAACCCCCAAACCCTAACCTTTGTTCCAAAAAGCTACTTCAACCTTCAAGCCTTGTGTGAGTGGAAGAAGAAATTCCATGAAGGGAAGAAATATGAGAAATCTGACATCTGTGTAAGTTTACTTTATGATTTCATTAGTTTCATCACCGAAGACGGGCATCGATTTGTCATTGAGATTGGGGTGTGTCTTTCTTGTTCTTGGTTGTGAAAAATTTTGATTTTTTTTATATTATTAAACTCGCTGGAAAGGAAAATCAACCTTATACTATGAATGAAAAGTAATCTTACTAATGAACAAAACAAGGATTTTCTTATCTTTTATATTAAATTTAGTAAGAGAGTTACATTAAGGTTAAACATGTTACATTAATGTTATATGCATGTTATATTAGTGCTTTAACAGTGTTACATTAAGGGTGTTACATTAGTTCTTGAACAATGTTACATTAGTGATTTAAGAGTGTTACATTAAGGGTATTACATTATTGTTATTATTATTATATATTTATGTAACTTGAAAAAATCAGATTTTTAATATTTAAAATTTCAATAATATGCAAAAATGGTAATAAAAGTGTAAATGATAACATATAAAAATTAAAGTGGAAATTATAATAATTTTAAGATAAATAAGATTTATTTAATAATAAAATCACAATTTATTTAATTAAAATGCATTCAATAATATAAAATAATTGTGATGCATGCATAATTTATTTTAATATTCATATCTTATAGTTAATTACCCATAATATAAAAACTAGAAATATAAGGCAAGAAATATAGTTAATTACTGATTATATAATGATTATCCATATTTAAAAATATATTTGTAGGATATTATTGAAGTTTGAGATAAAAAAAAATATCTGATGGTTTTTATCCCTAGCATGCGTATCCCAAAATTTAAGGGGTGTTGGTTTAAAAAAGAGTTTATTTTTTTTTAAAAAAAAATCAAGGCTATATTGTAGATTTATCACCCGATATATCCCGAGAGGATATCAGGAAACCCGAGAAAATCTGTAATCTTTCTCGAAATGGCAAAATGGTAATTTCTAAAGATAATCGAAATTTTCAGATCTCGATGATCTAAATGGATTTCACCGTTGGAATCGGCCTCTGAAATCTAGCTACCACGCCGAATCTCACAAATTCCGGCATCTTAATTTCAGACATTTTTCGATATGAATGAGCGACTCATGACACTCGCACATTCATGCCTGTGCCACGTGTCGTTTAGGAATGAGCATCCTTAAACCCATGAAAATTTAAAATTTCTTAAATTTAAAAAATGGGCAAAACTAAGAATTTCACTCGAAATAGTTTGGAGAAAAGTCGAGATTTTCTAGATCTCTTGATGACAAAACTGATTGCAATCGTTGGAATCATCTTGTGAAATCTAAATTTATCCACTGAATTTCGACTCGGTACATAATCGGGATTTCACACTATTTCTCGAGGCAATCGACAACGAGCAAATGACAAGTGGTATGAAGTCCCACACTACATGGATACATGCAGTAAAGTACGTGTCTAGAGAAAGCGCGTGGTCTTGCAGCATGAGGGTAAATGTTGGGTGGATGCTAGTGTCTGATAGGCTTTGCATGAGGAATTTAGTGGGGCATAGAAGGGGGGTTAGGAGACAAGTGGTTAGGTGTCAAGAGAGTTAGGATGAACATGCTCTCTAACTAGACCAAACTGGTCCGGTGGAAAAAGAAAAGGGAGAAGAGTTCTCAAGTTCTGAGGGAAAAAGAAAGGAGAGAAAAGAAAGAAAGAAGGGAAGGAAAGGAGGAAGGAGAAAGCAAAACGAAGAGAACCAAGCATGTGATTTTCTGTCTTCACGAGTGCCGTGGAGTTCGCACCGTTGACCCGCACTCCAACAAGTAGGGACTTCTCCTACCATGGTTATATTTGTCCAAGAGTTGTTCATGACAAGGAAGGCTAATCCATGCAATGAGCTGATGAATGACAGTTTCTAGCAGAAGCTGTTGATGTTAGAATTGTTTTGTTTATCCATTTTTACAAGATTAAAATCTGGAGATGGCCTTGTTGAAACTGATTTATATGAGGATTAAAATCTGGAAATGGCCTTGTAGAAACCGATTTATATGAGAATTAAAATATGGAAATGGCCCTATTAAAACCGATTTATATGAGGAATAAAATCCGAAAATGGCCTTGTTGAAACCGATTATGGAGGATTTGTAAAATCGAAATGGTCTTTGATTTATATGGATTAAACTGGAAATGGTCTTGTTGAAACTCCGATTAGATACAAGCATGATGATGTTGTTTTTTGTAAGTTGTGGTAAGTTATTGTTGTTCAAGAACATGGTCATAGAGAAACGAACGTTAATATAAGCATGTTTGATAAGTACGTAGTTTTGGATTAAGCTGCATGTAGATTTTCATTGAAGATGTAAATGCAGAGGTGTTGAGAGTAGTGGAATTTGCATCTCATTTACATAGGACACAAGTGAATCGAGCGGTGCATGACACAAATAAAATATATTTTCTGTGAGTTTTTCAGAATTTCTGAGGGTTGTCCACATTATTATATCGGAGTACATGTTGATATCATTTTTCGGAGGGTTGTCCACAATACTATGATATTGATCGGAATCGAAGGGTTGTCCACATTATTATATCGAAGACTGTCCACAAGTTTTTTTCAAAAACAAAAGCTTTTGTTTTGAGAAAAAGGTTTTCATACAATGACAAATGAGCGCTATGAGTTTCAGAAGGACTCGTAGGTTAAGGGACATAAGCATGTGTGCATTCATAGCATGCATGTTGATATGAATGTGATCGCTGTGTTTACTTACATAGTGTCATTGCATTTCACTTGTGCGAGTAACCCTAAGAGAGGATTTCACTATCGCTGGCTAGCTCATCCGTCAGTGGAAAACCAAATTTTCAGGTACGAAGATACAATTCAAGAGAAGGTGCTCATTGAAACCTCGAGAGGCGCAGCTTAAACAATTTTCGTAAATATTTTGTAGAACACTGGACTGTATCCAGCTTTTTCTAATGTACCTGGGAAAACTCAGCTTCGTACCTGTAATGTAATGAAATCTGTAATTAAACTAAGTTTATGTTTATCAATTTGATGAAGTTTATAAGTTTGTCGGTAAGTTCTCGTAGTTTTAGATAAAGACATCGAAGTGAGAAATCACAAAGGTATCGAAGTGTGGAAAATGCAGTAAAAAGCCTTAGAATATGCTACTGTAGGTTTTGAGTTGCAATTAAATTCATCGGTTGTGGGTCATGACCGAATTCCCAGTTGCGACCAGTTTTTTAATCAGCGACCAAACTCCATAGTGGTCGGCAAAGCACGTTGTCACAAGACCGTTAGAGTATCGCTTGTACATCGCTCGCAACGCGTCTCATGCGCCATCATATCATAAAATGAAAAAAAAAGGGACATAATACTTCAAAATTTAAATAATAAATATAACAATTACCCCCTGGGCTCAGGGCGCTACAAACTGAAGCTCAAGGCCCATTGCACATGTGCACATCTCTTAATTGGATAGAAATCCAAAGTAGGCAGGATTTAGTGGATAAGGAATCATTCAACTATTAGAACTTGGACACTTGGCAAAGAGTGGGAAATAAAAGAGACTTTTCTTCTCCATTTTTGTCAGTACTGCAAAGAGGGGAGAAGGGAGTAGATTTGAAAACGGAGGGTTTTTAGAGAGAGAAAGTGCAACTTATCTATAGATTTCCTATTTATCACGATCACAAATAAGAAGCAAAGTTGTCTCTACGCAGCCATACTACGCTGGCACCTCGCTTTAGGAGTTTCAAAACTCCAAGATAGGTCTTCTCCCACTAGCTTATTTTCGGGCTTAAGAGCCTTGTGAATGATTTGCGATTTGGAGGCCGAGCCATTGGCTGGTCATCTCCAAACTATGATCGACCGGTTTGGGGTGTTAACCCATTTTCGACATGAGAACTGTTTCGTGGTCAGGTGATAATTTACGCGATAAATTAAGGTTGTGTCATTGGCCATAAATGCTATAGATTTCTGCCCACAAAGTGGAACCGATGTTTGGTGAGATGGCTACCTACCACAGCCCACTATTCGCTTAGGACTGCTAAAACATCCCATTGCTTGATTAGAATCGAAATGGTCCATGCTGTAAGCAAAATATTGCTTGAATTGATGGCTTGATTGTGTGAAAGAAATTGTTAATGCATAAAATTAAATGTGTTACATGTTGTTGAATTATATAAAAAAATATACTGTGTGTAAGCCATTGCAGCTTAATTGATCGTTGATTGTACTGCTGGCTAATTTCGATGTTATCGCTAAGAATTGAATAACATGATGTTGTGAGTTAATTTATGTTAATATATGCATAATTGATATATTGGCATGTGTGGTTTGGAAATGGCATAATACATTTCATATGCACCGGGGTAACCTAGAAAATTAGGTGTAAGTGCATGTCATGAAAGAAATGAAAAAAAAATGGAACATGGTTGTGAAAGGAATTTCAAGGGAAGATTTTCTCAAGAATCGTCTTCGGGAGAGCGGTCCAACAGCTCATCTCTTGGAGCCGACTCCATGATCAAGCTACAAAAAAATGATCCAAAGCACCCGCCCCGGCTGCATCTAACATATTTCATTCAAAATCTCAGAGTATGTTTTCAAGAACAAAACTTTTTTGTTTCAAAACGATGTTTTTCACATTTGGCTTAGGCATGCGCGAGGGAGTCAGTGGAGGACTGAGTGTTGGGAAAGGGTGAGTCACATTCTCATCCATACATGTGCATATTCAAGTAAGATCATGTATTTGCTTGAATGCGTTTATAGTTAAATCATTGCATGTGCATCTAGGGTGGGGAGTAACCCATGTAGAGATTATCACTACTCGGCATTGCTCACCTTGCCGAGGATCATTATTTCAGTAATAGGAGTGTTCAGAGGACTGGCACCATTAGAAGCCGCTTGAGAAGAAAGCTTGACATGTGGCTTTGTATTCATTTTGTATAACATGTATTAAACTTTAAATCTAATATATGTTTGTATTAAGAGTGATGTATCAACTTGAACTATGGTAATATAGTTGATGTATTTGGTGAGTATTACAATGGGCCCGCGCCATTTTTTAATCATATATGTCTCATAATATGAGACAATGTGGTCTGGCAGTTGAAGGGTGATGAGTGCCTCAAAACACCTATTATACCTCGCCGGTCTTTCATTTTCACGCTTATTTTATATTTAATTTCATAGTTTTTCGTGGCTGGATACCTGACGGTGGATTGTGATGCAAAGCATTGGAGCAAAGGCAACCAAGTAAAGCAATTTTGGGAGCGTATGAGGCGCATCGCATGAAGATGTCCGGAACGTCGCTGAGCGTTCCAATGTCACGACGCCCCCACGCCAGGATTTGCCCCAACGCGACGTTGGGTCAACATCGCGGTGCTCATTGCCAACGTCGCGACGCCTCAACGCCGCGACGCTCCAACCCTCTCGACGCTGCAACGCTTCCTAAATTTTCCTCCATCATTAAAAGCACCAAGGGTTCGTAATCGGGAGTTACTGTGTGGAATGGTACTTTAATCGTGGTACCTGAATCGAGCAGAGTGACAACGATCTCAAGAGCCCAAGATTTGTATTTTCCTTTATTTCGATATTAGACTTGATGTTTATTATATCGATACCGGTATTTTCTTAGTTATTATGTTCTAGATCTATACCTAGGGTCTTGTTGAACCCTGTCACGGTTGAATGGATTAAAGTTTGACACTTATATTATTCATTAATTTATGATCATATATATATTTGCTTAGTACATCTCCAGGATGAATTATAGATGTTTCACAACATTAGCATGATCATACTCAGAGATCCCAGATTCGAGAGACATGAGGATACCTAGGATATGAGTAGAGCAAACTTTGGTTGATCTTGTGAATGTAGATATTCTGATCCCGAAGGTGTAAGTACCAAGGTTGTAGCCTATTTCTAAGCATTTTTGACACTGAAGCTACAGGTAGAGATATACACTCAATTCTACTAGCGCAGATAGGCTTAATACACCTCGAGACAGGTATCTCGTAGTTAAAGATCACCTGCCACATAATTTAGAATCACATCAGAGATAAACCGACTAATATCATCTTAAGAATAATCCATCAAAGTGTGGGGAGACATAAATTTCAGTCTCCATTCAATAGTAATTGCTCAAATTAGTGGTGTTTAGTTTTACATTCAAAATATTAGTAGTACCTTTTCAATAGATTACATAAATTTAGATAACACTTAAAAGCAAATCTCAGATTCACACATCTATCCCCTCGTGATCGACATTCACTATCAAGTACACTATATTACTAAAGACGTTGCACTTACAAGCACACATAGGCGCATATTTCACACACACCACGCTTACCGCTGTTTTTGGAGTCGCTGTCGGATGTTGAGATTGATATGAGAACAAAGCAACTAGATACTTCCTGAATTTTTATTTTTATTTGTTTTTACAAGTGCTGGTAATTGGGTCTTTTTGTTTCGTGTGTGATTGCAAAGCTAGGATTTTATGGAGTACATGCACTCTAATAAGATCGTCAATTAACATCTGCTTTAGACTTGAGCTGCAAAGAAGAACTTTTACATGTGAACACGCCGAGAATGAGAACTCAATGCATAAGAAATTTCAAGCAAACATGGTGACAATGAAGAGCAGATCTCTTAGCATTGAGCAAAACGAGCCCCAGAGAGGCCGAACAACACCGTGAAGGAATCACACCTGTGCCGTTTATACAACCGCATGATCCATTCATGTCGCTAGAAGAGTTTGCGCATCGCCACCATTGCTCGCATGTACCTATAAGTGCCACCGATTCGTGCAAACAACTGAGTTGAAGTCCGTCATCATGATGTTTAACATCTTGCTCCACTGGTCGCCCATGAGAACCCAACATGATTCCACCAACTTCCTGAAGTCTCGCGACACGATCGGGCACAAATGGAGTTACTGAGGAGGCACTGCTGGGAGTGGTCGCTTCCACCTCACTAGAGATAGAGCCAAGCATCAAGCAACAAGTCGCCCACCGCATTCCACATCTCATGGAATGATTTAGTGAAAATCCCGACCGTCCTTCCCACTAAAACTGCACACTCCCGCAGAGATTCACTACTTTCTGCAAACTGTAGGGGAGAACCCGGCGCAGGCACGACGCATTTCACGAACTACCGAGAAAAGCCCGCATCACGCATCAACCGGGATGGATGCAAGTCCATACTCTCTGAGAATTGTAGCTCAGAAGCAACTAGAACAAAGGATTGGATGCCCCACGGAGGAGCACACGAAGAAAACCACCCGACCAAGCCTGAAATTCCTCGGGAAGATGCCGCAACCAATACAATCGCGCCTGTGTGGGAGAAGACTACCCAGCATGCTCTTCACGGTGGCAAATTGATAATGAGAGGTTCTCAACAACTGTTAATCATACGCACAAATAATCCAAACAAACAAATAGACAAGAAGGAACCGCAATGTCATACTGCATCAACCCATTGGAGTCAGAATTTCCAGGAGGACAAAGACCATAGCACGTAATGCCGCATAGAAACCAAACTGTGAGTGTGCCCAAAGAGGTGTCGAGGTTCAATCGAATCAATCATAGCAAGACAAGATGGGGTAACAATTATCATGGACCAAAATCGGCGGCCAAGGGTGGCGTAGAATAATCCGTAATCGTGAATTAAATAATAAGCCACATGACGGAGGAATAAACTGTAACAATACGCCATCGAACCGAAAGTTAGTGAACCACCTCCTCGTGAGAAGAAGGTGGATGAACAAGCTCGTTTCAAATGTCGATTCTACACTCGCTTTCATGAATGAGACCAAGGCGATGCAAGAACAAAGCCAATTAATCAACAACCAAGCCGCACATTTGCGAACTGGGAGGTACGACAAATGCGGGCAAATCTAACTGATAGAAAGGGCAACCAAAGTTCCTTACCGCTACCCATAAAACCCAAGAAGAGATGGAATGAACATGTCAAAGCAAAGAGGCCGTAGAAGTGGTAAAGAATTGAGGCGCAGCACCCCGCTTGTAGAGCGCTAGAGATCGAGAAGGTTACCCACCATGCACGATGATGCAACAAAGATCACTTAACGAAGCAAATATGTGACAACTCTACTCCAAGCAAAGGCCGGGCTACTAATTTTTATCCACAACGCCTTAAGAAGCATAAGTCGATAAGCAAACACCAAATTCAAGTGACGTGTTCAAAAAAGTTACACATCAATATCCCGCTTGGTCGATGCCCTGTGAGCGTATGCCCAGCTATAAAATTTATGAAAAGACATTCCGGCCTTAAGAGAAGATCATCGATTTCGAAAACAATTTAACTTAACCCAGGAACGTAGCGCCACTTCGTAGGAAGTCACGCAGAAAGCTTAAAGACCCTGTGCACACTATTCCATGCACCATTGGAAATGCTATCTCAGAGAGCTTCAGGATTCGGGGTGCAAGATTAATCTCATGCCCTTATCCATTTTTAACCAATGATTAGGTGAGGCCTCGCCAACTACAAGCATCAATAACGACTTTGAAGATCCGAGAGGCACAGAAGACCCTTGTGAAAGTTGACAAGTCATCTCCAAGGCATTTCCATTGTATTGGGATATGGAAGAAAGATGCAACACCCATAATCTCAGATCATTTTTGCAACAGCAAAGATGGCGGCTGATTGATGTCTCAGAGAGGAGGAACTAAAATTCGAGAGCTACAGACGACGGTCAGTTCAATGTTTGAAGCAAAGAGGCATCTAGCAGAGAGTGATACTTCTGGTTTCACGCAAGCAGATAGTGTAGTATTATAGTGTTCAGCCAAATGTCTCACTCGACCCTTCTGAGGCTGGGGGCCTAGTAGAGAATGGTTCTGGTGAACATGAGCAATGCAGGCAGAGAATATGTTAAATGGATGGACTCCTTTTGGACCCATAGAGGAAATACTGAATCTCTAGTGAAGGAGCTTAAACGCTGCCATCTGGGAACAACCACCTACGATGGAACAAAAACCCCACCACGCCATTTTGAAGTATGCATACTTTGGGGAGCATCCACTTCACGTTGATCATCTCCATCCTTGACCGACTGGAGGAGGAAAGTTGCCGAGGGTCCTCAGAGACTGGCAAGTGCGCCAGGTCTCTCAGCCGATTTGAAAGGGATTCGCCCTTCCATGTGCATGCATCGTATTTTGCTCGAAGATGGGCATAAACCTTCAGTGGAAGCACAGCGGAGATTGAATCCAACAATGAAAGAGGTAGTCCGAAAGGAGGTATTGAAATGGCTAGATACTAGGGTGATTTATCCCATTTTGATGTAAAGGCATGGGTAAGCGTCCGGCCAAGAAAATCGAAGAAGGAGTAACAACTCGTCATCGAATCAAAATAACATCTTATCGCCTTCGAACGCTACCAAAGCGGAGGATTTTGTGATGATTATCGAAATCAGTCAGCTTCTCACTGGAAGATCATTTCCTCATTGCCGCTTTAGATCGGGAAATGGATCGACAATGCCATGAATACTATTGTTTTTCGATGATATTCCATACAATCAACATATAGTTCGAAGATCGAGAAGATCGACATTCACTTGTCCTATGGAACGCTCGCATTTAGGCCATGATGCCTCATTGCACGCACGCACTTTTTCAACGAAGCGTAGCGAGGCTATATTCTCTGTACGTTGAAAAGACACCAGGATCTCATGGACGACGTATATTAGTAATTCATTTGACAACCGCTTGGAAACTTGAGAGTCATCGCAAGATGTGAGGAGACCAACTCAGCACTAATCGAAAGTGCCAATTCTATGGTACAAAGAAGAAGGTCCGACACTGGATTTTCATCAAGAGGATGAGGTAGATGGGCAAAGATCGAAGCAATTGAAAGGCTCCACCTCATCTATAAAAGGAATTCGCTTTGAAAATAATACGATATTCCTAGGCTGTCATCAAGGATTTCGCAGATTGCAAAACCGTTGTCTAACCTTCTAGTCCAAGGGATCCCATTTGAGTTTGATTCACAATGTTTCAGATGCATTTTAGTGTCAAGGATAAGTTGGTATCAAATTATCACGTGGTCTGATCGTTCCTTTCCATTTGAATCCAGCAAAGACGCAAGCGATTTTGCGATCAAAAGACACAAGCAGAACGAGAAAATATACTTCTGTGTAATTTACTATGCAAGTAGAACCCCAAGGATGCTCACCTGAATTCTATGCCACTACAGAGAAAGAGCCATCGGGCTATCGCCTTTGCTTTCGACAAATTCAAAGCATATTTGATTGGCACACAAGGTCGGGTGCACACCGATCATTCACATACTTGATGACTAAAAAGATGCCAAACCCCGATTAATTCAGAATCTACAAGAATTTGATGTTGAGATTAAAGACAAGAAGGACATCGAGAACTCCAGGGCGTGATCATTCTTCACTTATCACTGGAGGGGGCATAACATATTCGTGAATGATGACTTCGATGAGCCAATTCAACTATTGAAGACAAGAGGGCAGTTTCATGGTTTACAGATTACGTGAATTATTTAGTAGCCAAGGTATCCTCTCCTGCACTTAACTATCAAATTAAAACGATTTTTTTCGCATATATTGAAAACACTACTATTGGGAGGAGCCACTCTTTACAGACACCGTAGCGATCGTGATCCGAGATGTGTGTCTCGAAGATAAATGAACAAGACATCGAACCATCGCCACTTTCTACCATGTGGTGGATATCAGGCCGCAGAACTACCGCTAAGGTACTTTTAATCAAAGCCTACCGGCCTACCTTATTCAAAGATGGTCATCATTTCGTATCCACATGTGACAAATGTCATAGAATGGGAGGTATTTCTAGAAAGGACGAACCACCCATGCACCCCATTCTGGAAGTAGAGCTATTTGACTTATGGGGGATGGATTTTATAGACCATTTCATCCTATAACAACCCAGACATTCTACTGCGTAGACCACGATTTGGGCTGGTGGAAGTACTCACCCGCACCAACGTATGCCAAGGTGTGGCCTAATTTCTTCGCATCATTATGCTGAGAGCACCGATCACGATAATGGTACTCATTTGCAACAAGGTAATTGACAAGGCCATAGGTACTGGTGCGCTATCGCATCTCTCGCATACCACCCGCAGTCAAATGGTGCCAGAGGTGTCAACCGAGAAATTAAGTCTATTCAGTAGAGAAGACCGTTGATCAGCCTGTGAAGGATTGGTCTAAAAAGACGAGATGCACTCGGGCGCGATCACATGCCTTTAAAACTCCTTTTCGTATGTCGCCTTCGCACTTGTGTATGGCAAAGCATGCCATCTTCCAAAATGAATCGAGCATCGAGCCCATCGGGCAACCTCCTCCGACAGCTTGAATATGGATAAGACACTAGCAGTGAGAGCGATCAAGCATGTACCATGAACTGTAGACGAATCTCGTGAACTTAAGCTATGAAAACACCCGCATTTGCAAGGAAAAGACAAAGCCCGGGCACGATAGCACACAATGTAAAAGAAACACAAAGCAGACAACAAGTTCTGCTCACTCGCCTAAAGCTCTCGGAAATTAGTCTAGATGGTCCGCTCTTCACAAAGGACTAAGGTCTTTTCACATGGTGGGGCAAGGTTACACATCCCGAGAAAGGCACACACAATACCACCCAACCCGCTGAAGCCGTATTGAGGCGAAGCAGGTGACAAGCAGACATTCCTTTGACCGAGATCGCACGGCGTGGAGAGATCCTAAGAGCTCGGGTCCTCGAGCAAATTGAGATTCAGGGCCGTCGAGCTAACGACATTAAACATAGCGCTTCTTGGGAGGCAACCCAAGTTTTTCTTGCACTTTTCCCTTCTCTTAGTGACATTTTTAATGTTTGTTTTCAGTGATATCAGTTGCCGGTTTGTCCGTAATCTGATCTCTTCTGGTTGTTTACTCTTCTCAGCACCCGCGTAACGCAGTACCGAGAGATCCGGTCATGTAGAGCACATAAGTCCGCAGGAGTCACATTTACAAGAGGAGGGCCCCTAGAAATCTGCCACACGTGCAAATTTTAAGCCTTCAGAACGCCACGACAAGGTCGCAAAGACATCATGATGCTCAACGTCAGCTGACGCTGCCACCTTACCCTTTCTCCGAACGTCGCGACGTGAGATTGCAAAACGTCGCATTTGATTTTGTAAGTGCCCCTGAACGCCGACGCTGAATTTTACACTCTCCCGACGCGACGTTGTTTAATACTGGCCTCGAACGTCGCGACGTTGCCCCGAACCCGCGACGCTACATATCCTCCTGTAACGTCATGACGCTGCTCATTTTAAGCCACACACAGCCCATTTTTGCTCTTCTCACCCTGTATCCACCCTGCCTGAACCCTAGCCTCTCTGCCCACCACCGCACCGCTCACGGAGCGCCATACTCACAATCGCATTTGAGAAGCTCATATTATTCCCTCCACCTTCCCTTTGCACATCATCGCCATCATCACACACCGGCCCACCTGCCACCATCGCAGATTCACACTACACCGCACTTAGCTCGTGACCGGGTATAGTCATCCGGCCGGTCTCTCGAGTCTTTTGTGTTCACACTAGGGTCGTATTAGGTTTATTTTAGGTGTCTGAGTCCATTTAGTATCATTAGACACTTAGTTAGTTTCGCTTTTCCTAGTGCACTCTAAGTGTTTCAGTAGTTTTGTTTAGGTCAAATAAGTGAGCCAATTTGCTTCAAGCCATCACCATCAAGACATTCCCACTTGAAATCTCGGCCCCGGGCCTCTAATGTCCGTGCAACGCAAATCGGGCTCACTGCGTGGGAAGCTCCAGGCCCGCTGAGGACCGCACTCGACTTATGATGTCACACCTGCCTGTGAATGAGGGGTGCCGACCGGTTCTAAGACTATTTGCAAGAACCGTTTGCTTATCAAGGAGAAGGGTTTCACCACTCGATGACTTTTCCCGTGAAGACGATTGCCGCTATGATCATGGCACTGGCCAACTAATTGCCCACGGCGATGAGTGTGGTGCGAGAATTTACGCCATCTCTGCCTCCCACGTCCTAAGAAAGTCCGGCAAGGGAGTATTGGCTCCACTCAGTGCGGAGCCGATCAATAGTCATTATAGTCTAGATCATGTCCCTCCTGGAGTCAAGCCGATCGTGCCTTTGACGAGCACTCGACCACCCCGAGGTCATTCTGCACACTAGCCGTGGCCAGGTGAGTGGAAGCTTAATGTGCTGAGGGTGGGCCGCGGCTCTGGGCCTCAAGGCCAAATATTTGGCCTTTATACCTATATCCGCATCACCACGCCGCGCCTTATTCCAACGACGAACGTGTGTGAAGTGACACCCAAGCGTGTTCTCAAGCCAACTATGCCATCATACAGATATACTCTTTGATAGTGTCAAGGTGTTATGAGGATGCTATCCTCCATAATCGGACGCTAATGAATCCAGGCACCCTTCCTCATCTTTGCTTATGCAAACGAGCCGGTGCCTCACGACAATGATAAGCGCACCCCATTAAAGCCGTTATCGGGCCAAGAGAGATAAACCAAAGCTACGCACCCGAGGGGGCCTACGACTCGCCATGAGTCTCCGACGAGGACGATTCCATGATTATCGCCCGCTTGACTCCAGCGATCCCCATGGGACATTGCGCCCTTCGTCCCAGCACCTCCACCACCACCACAAGCAAACACCCAGGCAGATCCATCCAGCTCCTCACCCGACCGAGGACCCTGCTCCTCACCTTTCTCGAGCCAGGATGCACTTAAGATAGACCACAGAGCTAATCGGTCCCTCCCCACCCAGATGGAGGAATTTTAGTGCGATATGCGCATTGTCGTTTGGACCGTGCCACTATTCTTTCACACAGCTAGGCCCCTTCCTCAATCTAACTCGTCGCCTTCTCACCAGGTCACCGCACAACGCCCACCACCAAGAAGGTGATTCACTGTGGAGTTCTTCAATTTCTTTGTTTTTTATTGCCGAGGACAATCGATATTTTGTTTGGGGTGTGTGGGTGGTATAGATTTAGTTTAGTATTGTTTGATTTTCGTGATTTATTTCAAAGTAGTAGCTAGAGCCATGGCTACAAAGATGTTAGTTTTGTTTCATACAAATACTACTTTTTCATTTTAAATCATGATCCATGTGTTAAAGCTCTGCTTGTGTTTATGTTAGGTAGTTCTCTATACGTAGTGGTTTCATGTGTAGTGTATGTGTATGTGTGCCATGTTGAGAGTCTAAGATCACTTCTAATCTAATCAACCACGCTGACATGGTAGAACGTATACATATGGTGTGTTCGATGTTCTGCACTGTTGAATAGGTGGGGAGGCTTTATTGAATCACTCCTGCAGTCAAGAAACTATTTCAACAGATCTACCACACCTCAGCACACACAATGACCTTCACGATGGGATAGGGGCTGAGACTAACTACTAACGTTTCAACAAACCCCGATTCTATCACCTAAGAGATGGGAGCCCTCACCGTGAATGTTATGATTGCCTCAGCCCCAAAAATAAAAAGAAAATTGTTAGAATAAGTGGGAGCTTCCACCTGAATCCAGACACAAACAGGGGCCTCTTCAAAGCCCAATGCCTGAGCCAGCCAACTGCCGGAGTCATTGACTTCCACCGTCCGTTGTGACGAAGATGGAAGCCTCCCAGCGCCTAGCCCTTAGGGGGTTTTAGTTATGCTCTGGTGAAAGCCCCGAGTGGGAACCATGCTCCTGCTCTAAACAACCCGCGAGAGTCACCACCGACCCCCGCTACATGAACATACTTAGCATGAACTTATGGGCACTAGTTTTGTTCACGTTATGAGTAGGTATGGTTAGGGAATGAAAACGGTGCCTCATTCTCGTGAGTTAGTTTTCCAACTAGGCAAGTCAACTCTAGCCTGGGGTGTTTTAGAACTGTGGGCATACACTGGGTAGGTCATTTATTCAACGCATTTAGGTCCTCTTGGAAAGGTTATTGAATACTCGGCGCCGAGTACTAGGGTCACTTTGTACCTACTTCAACCCATTCTTCCGAAAGTCGAATGTTCGTGTGTACGTGAACTTCAACAAAAATGGCAAGAGCTGAGCTCTGCCTAATTTGATTCTACTTATCGGCATGTGCAATTATCTTAGTGTTAGACCATAGTCCGTAGGTTGTGTTTCTCGTTAGTCCATTCTTGCTTCGGGGACAAGCAAGAAACTAAGTTTGGGGTGTGATGAAAGTGCCTAAACACTCATATTATACCGCTTCGCCTTTCATTTTCTTTCACGCTTATTTTATATTTAATTTCATAGTTTTTGCGGGTCGATACCTGATTTTGGTGATTGGCGGATGCAGTACTGGCTGTGCTGCGCCGCCGGAAGCAACTCTGTTGGCTGAGGCACGTGATGAAGATACCAGGAACGCCGACGCCCCAACGCCACGACGCCCCATCGCCGGACGCACCAACGCCGCGACGCCGTGGGTCAACTAATGCAAGTCAACAGCCGCAACGGCCGCTGACGCGTAACGCCGCGACATCACGCAGATTTTCCCTCCATCACAAAAAGCACCGGGCGTCTGTGAATTGAGTTATCGTGAATGGTACGAATCGTAGCAATCTGAATCGCAGATATACAACGATCTCAAGAAGAGCCCGTGGATTGTATTTTCCTTTATTTCGATATTAGACTGATGTTTATTATATCAGATAATCGCATTTTCTTAGTTATTATGTTCTAGATCTATACCTAGGGTCTTGTTGAACCCTCGTCACTCGTTGGAATGGATTAAATTTTATTAATTTTTATATTATATATTCATTTAATTATATGATCTACATTACATTCGTTTACATCTCAGGATGAATTACATGGTGATGTTCGCCAACATTAGCATGATCACAATGTAGATCCGAGATTCGAGATGAGGATACCTAGGAGCATGAGTAGAGCAACCTTGGTTGATCTGCAAATGAGACACCCCCGATCCCGAAGGTGGCAATTAAGGTTGTGGATGGCATTTCTGAGGCAAATGTGAAGTCAGGTGAGATACACCAATTCTACTAGCGAGATAAAGGACACACTCCGAGACAAGCAGACTCTACAAGATCACCTTGCTGCTATCGAATCACCGATAACCGGCCAATATCATCTTTAAGAATAACCATCAGGTGGCAGGGGGAGACATAGCCCTTAGTCTCCATTCATTAGTAATTGCTCAAATTAGTAGTTTAGCTTACATTCAAATATTATTAGTACCTTTTTTCACACATTACATATGCCTGTGATAATACTGTAGCAAATTCTGTGATTCAAGACATCTATCCGTGATCGATATCCGTACCATTGGTACACTATATTACTCAAGCACATGCACTTGCTGACATAGGCGTATATTTTATACACCACGCCGACTCGTCAAAGGGAGCATCAACGACACCTTGATTTGGGTGTCGCGTATATATAACTCCATTTTTTAATATATATATTTAATTTTTTGTACCTCATGCTCAGATAACCAAACCCGATTATCCACAATTTTCTGGGTTGATGATCTGATATATTCTGATATTCTCGAAGTTTCTGGTGATATTTCCATCAATCGATTATGGGTCCCTGATTTCTCTTTGAACCTAGCTGATACACGATATATGTCGATATATATAGACTGATATATCCAAAAATTTTAACCTTAGTTCTAACCCATCCAAGAAAGCTGACATTAAATTCTCGCCTGTGCTCACGTACTCCTTTTTCTTGAACCAACTCCTGTACACAAGCTCTCACAATATGCCTTCTACACCTTTAAACAAATTTCCCATGAGTTAATTTCTTTAATTTTTCATCTGTATGACTAGAGAGAGTATTGAAAACAAATATTATAAGCTTTAAGGAAACTATATCCATTCGTTTATGTTTTTAAAAACTATTTTCAATGAGAACAAGAAAACAGATTACGTGTTTGGTCTATAGTTTTTTTTTTTTTAATTTTAAAATAAAAATAACATAATAAAAATTAAATTCAAAAATAAGAGCAATTTTTAGAAAATGAAAATATATTCTCTAAATTTATTCATTATTCTCTAAATTTAGTGTTTTTTTTATGATTTTTATTATTTTCTAACAAGAAAAAAAAAGAACCAAACATGTTCTTTCTGTTTTGGGTGAACAAAAACAAAATTTGAAAACTATAACCAAAAATGTACTCTAAGAGCGTTACATTTTTTGAAATATTTTATTTTTTTTTGTAAAACAAGGTGAACAACAACACTTTTTTTTTTTGTTTAGTTTTCAAAAACAAAAACTAAACAGACCTTAATATCACATGAGATACAAGTACCAGTTACTTGATCAATAAATGTGAGCTCTCCTAATATCGAAGCGACCTAAATAATTTATTTGAAAAAAAAAATATAAAATTAGTTTGAAAACCAAATTAATTGCCAAAGTAGTGCATAATGCCACTATCATGGACAGCGGCAATTGAAATTCTGAAATTGTCAAATGCCACTGTCAATTAGACTTATAAACAGGCCAAATGTCGTTGTCCATGACAGCGACAATTGGACTTAAAATTGAAACTTATTATTGTTATTATTGTTTTTAACATTGAAATTTATTTAAAATAGTTACTATTTAATAAATTACATGAACTAATGGCTTCAAATATATTTGTAATATTATCATAGTAAATAATTTGTAAATTAGCACAAAAGTTATTTATTTGAAAATAATTGAAATATATTTTAAAATTTTCCCAACAAATATCCATGTAAAATAAATTCCATGGAATATTCACGAATTTTATCGAGCTCGACATGACTTCCATGCATAAACCAAATCATATAAATATATAAAAATCTGTATACAAATATCAATATATAAAAATATCAACATATATCAATGAGTCCCACAAGATGACATCTTTATAGCACGAGGTCGCCTAGATGGAAGTGCACCCAACTTTGATACAAGGTCAACGATGGTGTCACCGATGGGAAGCAATGTAGGGGATGATAAAAGGTGGGATGATAAGGTGATATTCCTACCACTATGGAGGCCGGTCATGACACCTGATACAGTAAAGATGTGTAAGTGTTCGGGGGTATGGAAGGTGATGTGTGTCCGTGGGTTATAAAATCTCTGGTGATGGTAAGTACGGGGTATCGGGCAGTAATGCTCACTGTGTGTACCACGATCGCCCTCACCATCTCGACTATGACCTCGCCCACCATCTCGACCACGACCTCGCTGATCAACTCTCCCTCTTCTTCTACCTCGAATTGGCTTCATACATATTGAAGTGGATGACACCGGAGGTCTAATGAATGGTCCATGGATGGATGCTTCCATCGTAGTGGTGAGGGCGATGGCTTTCTCCGACCGGTGTACCACCGACATAAAGAATATGATATAAGTCAGACATCAACCGGTGGTAGCAATATGAGTAACTAGCTATGTCACCTATGGCAAGGGTAGATCTAAATGAACCAAGAAAAGAATTATAAATACATAATCTATTAATTCAAATTTGAAAACACTTTAGAAACATACAAGACTCTAACTAATAAACCTATAATATTACGGCCAGGTGATTAACCTCATATCATCCCTGGCAGCTGTGGTGGTGTCATAAAACGTCGTGGTAATACAAACTATACAACTACATATATGGGATCAGGGTCCATCATACCCACTATAGTGTAGATCCGCTCACGCATTCGCGTATCCCATAAGGCACAAAAGAGCATGATACGCCGCCAATCTCACGCGTGTGTCGTCCACGCATCCACTCTATGTAGGCCGTTGCTCATAAGAGCAAGATGGGAGGTCTCCAGCTCAACCGGCGTAAGACTCGCTTGGATGATGCCACTCACCAGCCTCAAACATATAAGCTAAGTGACATCGTCTCGCCGATATCTGACTAAGCAAATATCCAAGCCGGGTCAACTAACTCTCCGACGTACGGCTGCCATAAGACCTACACATTTACACTTGACGAAAAAACTTTATGTGAATATGAAATAAATTACTAGAGAACCATATACTTACATAGCACAATATCTAATCAAGAGTTTGTGCATCCATCTGATCTCGATATAGGAGGAGTACACCATATGGGTTATGCACCCGTGTCAAAGGTACTCTCCACCTACACCCCAATGGAAGAGGTGGCTCTGGCTCTGGCTCAACTGGTAATCCATTGTCGAGAGCCTCAGCTAGGTCTCCATCGACGACATCGACATCGTCATCATGTAAGGCATGAGGATGTGGTGCCGGATATGCTAATTTATCGCCTAAAAATCTGTCGTCCACGTGGTCTCTCCCAAGACCATTGTTTAATATAAATAAACATACAAAGTAAGCAACCTAATGATGTTGCTGTATGTAATAAACCGCTAATACCGAGATTCACAAATCACAAGCCGCTCTGATAACTCGTTAGGTAGTGCTAGTACCGCACCACCCAACTATAAGTCGCAAAGATGTGTCAACCAGAGTAGTGGGAGAAAGCACAGATGAACATATGCACTCTCATTCAAGAACAAGAAGGATCTTATCGCAAGATGAAATCCATGCACGCGCCTCTCTAAAGCGACCTTATCTACATCAGCGATACAGATAACCCTGGTCACATGCATCAATCTTTCTGATGGAGATAGCGCATCCTCCTGAGAGATCACGTGTGGGGCGGACACTGAGCGCCTCCGCACAACTCCACCGACATCAACACACACGTCCCAAATGATCGGCCGTCCGTCGATATGGAAGCCAAGGATGATAGCAACATCCTGTAATGTGATCGTCATCTCAATGGTTACAGAACGGTTCCCGGCCACCACTCGACGACAAAGTGATATGGCCAATGATCATGATGTGTCTAAACGATATACACCATAAAATCTCGCATGGATCACGTACGATCTAATTCGCATATCCATCCTCCATATACGCGATGAGGCTTTATCCGGTCAAGCCGAGGGCGAGTGTACTAAACTACATGCAATGAAGAAACAAATTTATAATTGATTATATATAAATTACATATATAAACTGAAATATTAATCGATAAGTAATAAAACACATACTTACTCAGATCTACAGTAGGACTATGTCTGTCTTTCAAGATACCAAGACAGATGATCCAAAGGATTCGCATCATGAAGCTCTAAACGCCATATCTATAATGTATACCTAAGATAATATAATTACATTAAACACATTGGAGAAATAGTATCAACATAATTAATGCAAGTACTATCATAACGACAATGAATTAAAATACACATACATGATTATGTCCATTTACTTAACAGGTACAATAAGTATTTCATAATCCAAGAAATACAGATATTCGCACATGTTATACAACCACACCCTCAAGGCAATTGCCCCCCAAAAAAAAAGTGAGTTACTTCACATCTATCACTCGAATCCTGATTTGTGCTCTTACAAGACCGCTGATATCAGGACCGTTGTTCGCACAACCCACATGTGATAGTAGTTTTCCTAACATTTATTTAATATGCACCAGTTATTTTAGGGATGTCCAACGCTTATAAGCCATCGACTCAGAGGTACAATCGTGGAGGACCATCATAAAGAGGCCACCGCATTTCTCGTACGAATATCGATGAAACAAGCTTCGGCTTATATGGTATCATAGTACGATCAAGGTGAGTGTAGTAGCTCGAACAAATAACCAAAAATCAACACATCGATGCTGACATGCTGCTATGATATGGCTATTGAAATCCATATCGTTGTCTTTCATTACGTGCATTTTTTTCTTTTCGGCTTCATGTGTTGAGCGATGCGTCGACCAATTCCTGACTGACATGAAATCTACTCGTATGTGATCAAAGAACAATTTCCATCGAACCAGCCTTACCAACACGACCTCGAATCAAAGCGTCAACCTATAGAGTGAATCATTATCAATGCTAAATCTATTGTACACCTCGTTCCTCTGCAACAAAGTAATCAAGAAGGCGAAGAAGCGTCAATCGTACTAATGTAGTGAATGGTAAGCTGCCGCCCTTTTAAGATAGCACTATTAAATACCGACATGTTGGTTGTCATTATCCCCATATCTTGACCTCCATCATGTGAAAGTGCCCATAACTCAAAAGGGATTGCCTCTAACCATTGTTGTGCTTCAAAATTAATTTCAAGAATTATAGTCATATCTATCGAATTTATGCTTGTGTACTGCCAAAGCCGCTCCTGCTGCATCAAATTCTTCAAGAGTTTATCTTCAACCGTCATAAAATTGCTTGGAAGACATATACAAATCCTCGTGAGGCGTATGGTGCAAATTTCCAACCAAGATGAGGATCGCTCATTGCTGCCATAATATCTTGATGTTTGTCAAATATAACACAAATCCCCATCCATTGAGTTACTCTATTTTTGATACATGCCAAGAACCATCCCCAACTATCAATATTCTCGCCTTCTATAATAGAAAATGCCAATGAAAACAACTGATTATTTCCGTCACACCCTATATCAACCAATAACGTGCCTTTATACTTCCTCGTTTATTACAAATGTACCATCAATAC